>MU223921.1:2312736-2348836 GCA_018584345.1 Thuja plicata | reverse complement strand
TCTAAAATACTTTTTGAGTTATGGTGAATATCATGAGACTTGATATTCTTGGTTAGACCATATCTCTGATATCATATTGAGGTGATATCTAAAATACTTTCTGAGTTATGGTGAATATCACGAGACTAGATATTCTTGGTCAGGCCATATTTATGATATCATATTGAGGTGATATCTAAAATATTCTTTGAGTTATGGTGAATATCATGAGACTTGATATTCTTGGTCAGACCATATCTCTTGATATCACGATGAAGTGATGTCTTCTCTCTTAAAAGTAATGGATCTTTTGTGAATTGCATTTTGATGAATTTTATCTTCCCTAGCTAAGAGGGAGTGTTGATGTTTTGTGTAGCTAAGGTAAGGGTCATAAGTGTTGACACAGGAGACCACTACACATTTTGTTTGATCATCCTCCCTAGCTAAGAGGGAGTGTTAATGTTTATAGCTTCAGTCATATGATCATTTAGAATACATATAATATATGTTGATTAATAATAATATATTATATATGTTATATTATTATTAATCATATGAAATTTCATATTTAATATTAATCTATTATATTATTCTAAATTAATAATTGATTGATGAAACATTATAAGATTGATTAAATTATAATTAATGGGAAGAGGCATGTCCTTTCAAGGACATGCCTCTCTAAATATATATATATATATATAATCAATTGTCATTATACTAATCTCAATAATAATGAACAGACATGTCCCATGAAGGGACATGTCTCTCCTAGCCTCATTCCCAATATAAATGAAATAGAGATTGTTGCATTTGGAAAACACATACAACATAGAGTGCTATTACATTTGCAGTGATCCTAAAACTTAACACTTGTTGACATGTTGGCCCAGTCACTTTCAACTTAAGTCACTGACTAAAGTCTCTTACCACGTCTACCAACCAGCCCCTTCTCCTAAGCTTCCTCGTTGCCCCCAGTTGCCTCATAAGTCTTCAATGCAAGTAGGATCAATGATTAGTGTCATCCTGGAGCAAATATTCCTTGGCACTTTGTCAGTCCTCCTACGCCACGCGAGCCATCTGATCAACATGGCAGTCCCATTTATCAAAGAGATGGTTTCTTTCTCTTCGATTTCTAATGAAAAGTGACAGATGAGTTGGTGGGCCCATTTCCATCGAAGAGACTGTGTGCATCAAAGAGAAGGTATTTTGGTCTCTCTGATTTTTTATCAACAATATGAGGATGTTATATGGTGGATCCCCTTCATACATCGGAGAGAAGGTTTCTTGGTCACTCCGATCTCCGATAAAGGTTGTATTCCTGTGCAAAGCTACAAGAGGTTTCGAGCATCGAGAGGACAGTTCTTTGGCCTCTTTGATCTTTGAAGAACCTTCCCAAAAGGATGCCAAGTGTTTTCGCTCATCGAAAAGATCCTATTTCGATCTCTTCGATGCCTAATGGTGAATGATAAGAGGTGGTCCCAGCCTAGCTCTCAGTCAACAATGTTCAAGAAATTTGCATCAATGGTCTGGGTTGCTCTGCAACAAATATTACCCAGCATCTTCCTAGTCCTCCTACACCACATGAGCTGTCCTAGATCATGGCATATTTTTATTATCTGCAGGGGCATTCATTGTGGCCTTAACCTGTAACTTCAATAGACTAGATATGCATGCCAAAATCAGATTTGATCTGATTTATCATGATCAATCTGTCCTACAACCAAACCCGTAAATTAGGGTTTCAATTCAAATTGAATATCTGAGTTATGCCTGAACAATCAAGGCAAAATTTGTAAGATATTTTCCAGGTTCTTCTCCCTTGTTCTCTTATAGAAAACTCCTATGTTCTATAACTGTAAATATGCCAATTGCTCTGTTTTACCTCTTCTCATATTTGGATATCTTGTGCAAATCATCTTGCCTTTGTTTCTGAACGCCCCCTTTCTGTTTCAGATTATATGCTTGTGTCAATCATGCTTATGGATGTTGCATTGTGAATACTTTCTTTCCTTTTCAATATCTTGTAAGCCCTAACCTGCGTATGAGCCTTTGGGGACAGATTATGATAGAGATCCGGGTATACTTTTGGGGTTTTTTGTTAATGACTTGTGCAACCACAGGCAAGTAGAAGCACATTTTTATCTTGGTGCATCACCCTTTTCCCCTTTGTGCAATCCTTCTTCCCTTTCCCTCTAAAAGTTGTTAAAAGGTCTAGAAGTAGGTCTTTATAGTGTTTGGTTGGTTCAACACTACACCCTGATTGGAAAAGAAGTCAGCTTTCTCCTGAGACTCAACCTCACTTGTCAAGGTCCCATAGTTGGAGGTTGTTTCCATGTTTCACAAGGTTGCTTGGGGGTCAAACGCCAAGCAAGGCTGTGAACGTTTGTGACAACAAGGACTAAAGAAGTTGATTGTGTTGCCCAAAAGAGATTATTCCCCTTTGAAGATAGTAGAAAAGTAAGTGTTTCATCTCATGTTATAGGAGTTTTCCCCAGAATTTAAGCTCTCAAGTGTAAATCCTTGTGTCTTCTATTTTGTCGTGTTTGTTGCTCTCAATTTCCTTTCAAGTGCAGTTTATTTGATCTTCCAAGGATCTGTATGTGATGACAAGAAGTAAGGCCTAGTTTTCCGTAGTCGAGATGTCATTAAATGTCTAAAACAGAAAGTAACATGAAGAACTGAAACAAAAACATGAATTTGCATAGCCGTAAACCAATAAGATGTCCACCCAAAGTGGCTTCCTACCAGAAAACATCTTCTGCTAATATGAGATTTTTCTTGAAGTATGGGAAATTACTGAGAAAGTACTGAAGAGGTACTCAAAGTATATTAAGTATTTCTCCTGTTATTTGAGATTAATCTATGTACTGTGGTGGTAAGACAACTAACAATGACTGAGAAGCTCACGACACAGATATTTTCAGGATAATGAATGTAAAACCTAATACAAATCCAGTAAGAACAATGCCCAAGTTGGCATACAAGACGACACGTCATGAGCTAATGCCTGTGTCAGAGATAACACCAACAAATTATCCTACTTTATTTGGATGGCCATTAAATGTCTGCTAGAACGGCAGCTGCCTTCCTGTTAAAATGGAGTTCCAAGTCATCTTGAGTAAAACTTAGAGCATCTCAAGTAGCAGGTGAGGAATGTGCGTAGAAGTAGGCAAAGCAATATAACAGCTGGTACCAACATTCTTACATGGACCCAGTAAACTTCATGAAGTTTTAGTTGGAAACTCCTGTATTTGAGGAACTGAGAATAACGAAGCTTTCTATGCACTGAACAAGCTTACCATCAACAAGAGAACAGAAAGAGAAGGTGGCACAGAGCAAAATACCATGGGGTGGGTGGCTTGAGAATTAGTACGTACGGTAGATTTATCTCTGATAGTATTAGCTGAACTGTCTTCTAGTAATTTTGAAAGTTGCCACGCAGAAGCAAGAAGTTGTCCATAACTGTGATTCTCCCGAGCAGCTGTTACTGCCAATCTTTTCTGTGCTCCACAACCCATCCTCAATACAGCTCTGATTACCTCCATGATATTATCAGGTTGCTGTCTAGTAAAACCTGAGTTCAAAACAATCATAAACATTCCTGTTGAAAAAGCTCAAAATTTGGAAAAAAGTTATGATCATAAGAAGATATGCTGTTGCTGTTAAACTACTAAAACAACTTGAAACAAATATAACAAAGATTCTTCAGGCCCTGTATTAAAATGTGTCCATAAGCAGTTTTCTCAGACAGACAAACAAGGCCATAAAAGGAATGAATGGCAGAACTAAATGAAAAGAAGAAAATGTTATGAATTTACGATAAATAAATATTGGCTCTCATGCACATCGTAGCAAAGTCTAGCAGTATTTGCTAGGGAAACACTCCATTATCAGAACAGACCGCCAAATTTGAATAAAAATTCATCATATATTACATGACTGAACAAGAACCAAAGTGAGTAAGCAAGTTACAAGGTTTTGAAAAAAGAAAATTGGTATAAGGATCTTGTAACAGAATACTTGTTCTCACAAAATGTATTACAAATGAGCAATATCTATGGCAAATATAGTTGCATTTGACACACAACATCTACAACACATTTTACCATGCATCCACTGGAATGTTGCCATTTAAGGCACTTTATAGTTATGACACTCCTTATTCATTTAGCCATTGAACACACAAATTCCAGTCGTCAGATGTTTTTGGAGAAAACTAGCATATTTTGAAGTACCTAAATTAGAACCAGGAGCAAGAATCAGAAGTGTGAAATATATCTTCTTGAGATTATAACCCTGTAAGAAAAAGATTCCCAAAGTTAAAGCAATGGATTAACTAGGGCCTAGAAGTTAAGGACCTTACAAAGTCCTAGCAATCATGGAGCCTGTTGCAGAAACTCGAGTCAGCTGCAAAGTAAAGAAAACATAAACTTTCAAGTCTCATACTTAAAGGAAGTAGTAGGGAAAAATGATTTTCAAATTCCTTCCCCTTGCCCAGATGATGCATAAAATGCTCTGACAACTTCAAAGCTTATTTTGCCAACTTAAGAAAAAGCTAAGGGACTAAGCAACAGCTAACGTGCCTCAAGGAAGATTTCAGAAGAATTCGACTACTTAATTGGTGTGGGACATTACTTTTGAGAGTGAATATAAAAGCAGCATCGGTTGCAATTGGCTCACTCCCAATCCAGTAATCCAACTGCTTTGTTGACAACAGCATATTGCTAAGTAAAATATTTTTTCCTTCCTGCTCCACTTACTCTTAGGTCTGATTAAGACCATTTTTTAAAATGTTGCGCAATTTTTTCTGAGGGTTAGGGGTTTAAGGTTTTACTCTTGTGTGATACAAAGTTTGCATTGAGCGGATTATATAAGACTGTATAAAAATGTTAGAAACAAATTAAGCTAAATTTGACGAGGGATCACCATAAGACAATTGAACTGAGTAGAGTAGGGTAATATGCATACTGAAAAAAGCTATGATAGAAAAACGTCTTTAGCAATAGTAAGGACTGTAACATGTTTTGAAAAGTGTTATATAAGAGTTGCTAGATAAATGTGTTTTTACTGTCAATAGCCATGGCAACTTATGTAAGTTTGAGTGGAATAATGTGACTCGCGTCAAATTTTTCCTATTGTAAGGTTTACTTCCATATTTATCCCGTCTTTGGTGGACTGGAAAAAATTGCTTTGCTGCTTCTACTTTCGCTGATTTCTTTATATAGCAAGGCTAAATTGTAATGACTATGGAGTTCACTACTCAAATGTTACAATCTTGATAATTATAAAAGATTGTCTGCATATGTTATTGCAGGCCACCATGCAAAGCACTGCTTTATCTAAACATTAAGTAACAGGGAATTGACCTTACTTTCGATTATTCTTCTATATGTAAAACCCTACAGAGGAAAAGAAAAATAAAATCCTAAGAAACAGAAAAATCCTTTTACTAACCTTTAAGCATTTCACTTTTTTTTTCACAGTGATGGTCGCAAATAGCTGCATGGAACTCGAAGATACTAGAAAATTTTGTAAAATGCGTGTTACGTAACAGATAAATTCTCATAAGCATACCTTAACCAGAAGGTTGAATATACAGAAGGCTTGAGAGCTTCTCCCCGCGGCTCTTTTCGTTTATATATGAAAGATTTGAGAGAAATAAATATGCTTACGTGCTTTCAAATTTAAGTCATTCCTCGTCTGTACTTCGTTTCTTTTTCAAACGGCTCGAATCCAAGTAGTTGTGGGTAAAACAGTTGAAGTAATTCTTTCAAGTTTGAGTTACATTTCAAATAACCCATCTTCTAAAAAATTTTGAAAATATGAGTGGTAAGTAAATACCGTAATCAAACCTTATTTGGATAAATATGCTGTATGCGTTTCTAAATCTAAGCGATTTCTCATCTGTGATTACTAGGTAAGGAGTGGCGCGGATTCATTCCATGCTTTTGACAACGAAATACCAAATTTTCATACCTCGCTATTTTAAAGCACTGCTTTTTTACGTTGGATACGGTGTAAGAATAAAGCATAAATATAAAAAAGTTTTCTACATGAAAAATCAAATCTATGAATGAAGCTTAAAATTATTATTATTGATTAATTGAATTATTTAATATTTAAATACAATAATTACCATATAATTGTAAAAGAGTTTTTATGTGAAAAAATATTTATAATATTATTCTTTGAAAAATATATATGAATTGAAAGAATTTATAATATCATTAATGTATAAATTAAATTTTAAAAAATGTGATATTATATATTTTTATTTAATTTGTTTCTATAAATTTTAAAATTAATGGATGAGTCATAGTTCTTTATGATCATATATTTTAAGAAATAATATACTTTGTGATTAATTATTTTAAAATAACATTTAAATTATTTAAATATGTGTATTTGATTTGAGAAGAAAGATTTTTTAGATTTTTAAGTTTGAAAAAGAAAAGGGACACTTTAAAATTATATTTTAGATAAGTAAAAGATAAGACATATAGACATATTCTACTTGAAGAAAACATATTTTTTAGATTTTTAAGCCACAAAGAGAGAGAGAGAGAGAGAGATCCACTTGTGATTTAGGTTGATCTAACAATTTCCATAACTCAAGGATCAACTATCCAACACTAAGAAACCTCTAATGAACTATAAGTTACATTTACATTGTCAACCCAAGGATGTGTACTTAAAATGGGTCAGCACTATATGTGCATTATGACCCTAACTAGGTTGTTGTCCTCATTTGATAAAAAGAACATTGCAATAAAGTAAATTGTAGAAGGAAACTAATTGGTAATGATAACAACTAATAATGAGAATAGAAAAACAATAACAAATAATAGCAAAAATATTCAATAGTAATACTATATTATGCTAACAAAGAAAATAGTGATGCTATGTGACTATAAATGAGATTACTAAAACCCTATGTTGGGTTTGAACTAATCATAATACTAAAATCAAAATATCTAACTAATGTGCAAAAATAAAACACTAAGAATCATTACCTCAAGTGGGCCCTCCTTGGGTGATACACTCTCAAATAGACAATGAGATGAGATAGCTAACTCAATAGAGCATATTATTTATAACAATCCAGATACATGTATGTTATTTTTCATAATCAATAATTTGCACTAAAAAGATATGTAAGCATTAATCATCTTGGTCTTGTTCGTACTCATTTATAATCTATATTAAACTCATTGGCCTTTGACTATGGCATTCATGTAGGAAAAGGATTATTGACAACCCATGAAAACATAAACAACTTTAGAGCCCTGATAGGAATGCATCGCCCAACCACTTTCAAGGCATAAATACCCACTTGCAATGACATAACAAGATATTAAATAGCATTATTTAAAGAAAATGGTTGTGTGTTAAACAAGTCTTCAGATAATAGGATTCTTTCAACAATTTTGGATAAATAGACCAATGTTGACTAATTTATGTTATATTTTTCTATTATTGTAGGAACTTGCATAGGTTTGGTTACAGGAACTACTTCGGTAACTCCAATTGGAATTTTGCACATCATAGTAGTATACAATAATGTATCATATGATGCTAATTGCATAAATCCATCATATTTCACTCATAATTTAAGTAGTTATATATCATATCATCATTCATTGACCTCAAATAGTCTACCTAAGAGATAGCACCTTAATATGTGAAGGGCTTGAATAATAGTTGCAAGTTCTAAATCATGGGTAGCATAATTTTGTTTGTAATTCTATAATGTTATGGACTCGTAGGCGATTACTTGTCCCTCTTCCATCAAAACCCCTCCCTGTCCTTCCTTGGATGCATATGTGGTCCTACTACAATTTGTCCTGCTAACTCTAATAATTTGAGTATGGATACAGAAGTTAACCTTCCCTTCAAGTATTCAAAATCATTTTGACATTTTTTCATCCATTCAAACCTTTTCCCTTTCCTCTAGATGGAAGTGATTGGGTAAGTCATCCAAGAAAAGTTTATTATGAATTTCCTATAGTATCCAGTTAACCGCTTAAAACTTATTACTTCTTATCTATGGCTAATCTTTCAATAGAGTTAATGTTCCCTAAATATTGTGTTTCTTTTTGGAAAAGGTGCACTTTGATAACTTCCTAAACAACTTGTGTTCCCGCAAACGCTGCAATACTAGCCACAACTATTCGTAGTATTCCTCATCATTCTTGGAGTAAATTAATATGTCGTCTAAGAATACTAAAACAAACTTATCAAAATAATTTTTAAAGATATTATTCATCAAATTCATAAAAGTGGTTGGAGCATTGATAAGCCTGAATGGTAGCATTGTCAATTCATAATGCCCATACCAATTTTGGAAGGCAGCTCTATGTATATCTTCTTTCAATCTAAGTTGGTGTTACCTTGACCAAAAATATATCTTAGTAAATATTTTCAATCCTCTCATTTGATCAAATAGATCATCAATTCTTAGTAAGGGGTATATGTTTCTAATGGTGACTTTGTTCAACATTCTTCAATAAATTCAGAGGTGCAAAGTTTTGTCCTTATTTCTTACAAATATTACTGGTGGTCCCTGTGGAGACATATTGGGTCTTATCAATCCTTTGTCAAGTAGTTCCTAAAGTTGAGCCTTCAATTCTATTAGCAAGATGGTGGACATTTCATACGGGGCCTTATATATTGGTTCTACTCCTGGTACTAGATCACAAGAGCATTCATTTAGCAAGAATTATTAATTCCTAATTAGAACAAGGATGATTAAATGTCAACCAACTCGACATGACCAATTGATGACCAAGATACTTACCTATGGGTTCTTGCTTAGGTGGCATTTCTAAATTTTCACCACGCGTTCACACCTTCTCTCTTTGGTGATACTCTCCCTCCCTTCGTGAGTATGATCTTCTCCTACATCTATTGCTATCAGAAGGAATTATCCATGTTCGCATTTATTTCATAAAAATATTTTAAACTAGCATATCTGTCTAGATCATCATCAAGTTGTTAGTATACATTATTCATCCCTTGAATATTATTTTGCATAAAAATATCATTTATTCAATAATTCTCATAATGAAACAACACAACTTCATTATTGATAATCCTCATAATTAAACATAATAACTTCATCAGTTAGTAATTCACACAATTAACTAACTTCATTTTTCCCATGAAACAGCTATTGGAAAATTCCTTAAGGAAGGGATGTAGCAAGGTGGTCTGCAATTAACAAACTTAGGTGTTATATTTATCATAATATCTATTGTATCCTTCAAATGGTTAATCTCCGGTTATCCTTATCTTATATTTCATTTTCAAACTTTTGTTACAACTTTTTCTTCTCTTTTGCCCACTTATTTTCCTACGAATGTAGCTACTAGATCTTTTTCTATAGTTTTAGTGGAATTGGAAGCCAAGATAATACAAGGCAGGCATGAGGAACATTAGTAATAGAGGGAGACTCTATAATATTTTCAATAAATTTCTCAGATTCATTGGCAACCATTTTTTCTAGTTTATCCAAATCAATGTCATGTTGCTTATCTAAAACTCAAACTTTTGTTCCTGCCATAACCACTTCTTGTCCAATTTCTTATTCTTGCACTATTTCAACTAAGGCTTATTTCTCTCCCTTTAGCTGATTTAGTATAGGTTTGTAAAAGTATTATATGTTTGTGTATGAGGAGATATCAACTCCTCCCAAAGGTAGGCTTTCTATAAATAGGTGCTCTCTTTCACTATTGGTTTTAGACTCAATTTCTACCACTTTCTTAACCTTGGTTTGGACATTTTTGGTGCCTACCTTTGATTTCAACTTGTGTTACTTCCTTAGCATTTAGCGAGGAGTCTTTTGTCACTTAATTTTCTTCTTTGGCCTAGTTGGACTAGGAATTTATTCTTGTTCATTGATTTTAAAAGGAGGAAAGATAGGTGGTAATTTATCTATTATAGACATGCATTAATATTTATTATATCCTTTTATAGCTCAGGTTTTTGCTTTACATCAATAGTAAAATGAGTTTCCTTTTTCTACTTATCAAAAACAAGGATTAACTAAGGCTTCCACTTTTTCCATGTAGCCATAGATCGTTCTTTTGTTTCTTTTTCTTTCGCTCAGATTTGTCTATTATTTTCTACCATTTGTTAGGTGAAGGTTTTTTCCTTTTTCATAAAAGAAGAAGAGGAAGGTTTTCCTTTTGTTTATTGTTCCTTCCTAAAGGAAGTCTTACTTATTCCTTTTGGTTCTATAACAATAGGACATTTTTATATATTTTTATGCTTCTTCTCCTTTAAAAGAGATTCCCCTTTTCCTTTACTCTCATTAACCCTTAAATAATTTTCATCTTTCTTTTTTCAAAGTGGGGTTGTGCCTTTCTAAGCCAATTTTTGGTCATGTGTTTTGGTTGCAAGGCGTTTTTTACAAGTTCTTCTTCCTCACTTTTGGAGGACTCATATTTTGAGGTTTCTAAATACTTACAAGTATCATGTTTATCAATATATCTTGGAGTTTCATGACTGGAATACCTTATTAATTTACTACTTAGCCCTTTTTTTTTCTATTCTTCCCTTTAGATGTTAGCTTATGTCACCTAGGTCCTGAATTCCCAAGTCATATTGGTATAATAGACACCTAATCTTATCCTAACCAATAATGTAACTAAATAATGGTGCATGAGTGAAGTATCCTTACCTTTTTGTACCTCCAATGTCATCTAAGACAAAAAGCATGCAAGATAGTTGATACATTAACGAGTCTCTCATGTTGTAATTAACTAAGGAGTTTAAAATGGTTATAATATAAATATGAAAACCTTCCTTTACAATTGAAATACCTTATAATATGAATAGTTGCAATAGTCCACTTTCTTCAAATGGATATTCTTTAAGTTCCCTAATTAGATGTTTATAAAGGACCATCACCTATTCTAGTGAATTCAGCCCTTTTGAAACCACACCATGATATTTAGGAAAATCTTGTCCTTTAGTGGATAGGCTAGACACTTCAACTATATCCATCATCATGGAATCTACCCTAAACCCTTTAATTGTAGGTACATTATCTTCGAGGTTAAAGAACATTGACATGTTATATCTTCATCATAGTTAGTTTGTGGAAATAATATAGTCATTCTACATCATATATCTCCTATGTACATTTTTTTATCAAATATTCTATAAGCTCATTTCTTATAGTGTATCCTTTCATTCCATTCAACATTGTATATAATTTTGTATAACTCTATATTTTTTAAATTCTTTATTACTTTTATTCCCCTATTTTCCCTCAATAACTACCCCAAATTTGATTATTTTGTTGCTCAAACTCATTTAAACCCTCTTGTGTTCAAAGAACGTGTAGCTTATATTTACTAGCTAACCATGGCATACACAAAAAGGTTTGAAATTTTTGTTTTAAAAAAAGTGTCTGATTATTAAAATTAAGAGTTTGATTGCTATAGGTAGACGATAACAAGAGAATGACCAATGTAACACCTATTGTACTTGGGAGAGTACATTGCATAAATAGGAGGTGATAGTAGATAAAAAAAAAATTAAAAAAAGATGGATGATTATGGCCTTGCCTAAGAAAACTGACTTCCACAGACATTGACAAATGATTCTCTTCCCATCTTAAGGTAAACTAAGTGTCCACATATGCAAATAGATAGGATAGAGATTGATTAATTCAATTTAAGCACCTAATATGATTGTTTAGAATGAAAGTGTCACATCACATATTTTTGTGTTGATCAATTAATAAAATAAATTATATTTTATTATCAGTTAATTATTTATGACTATTCAAAAATGATTAAATATGTTAGGATTAGTGATATTTTGTAAATGCAAATGAACATATGACGAATAATTGAGATATTATTATGTTTTATTTAGCTATTATAACTTATTGAATTGGACGGCATTTATATATGTTAGAGGTTGATAAGATAAAATAGTTTCAAACCACTTATTATACATTTCAAACTCTCAAGCTCAAACTTAAGCTTTTGGCTATTAACCAAGCCGCCAACCTTATAAACTTATTTACATTATCAATAACATCAATATGTTATTTAATATTGAAAACCAAACTTCAATTATAAAATTTTATTATTACACCATAGTGTAATGTCTCTCATTAAGATATTTTCCTCTTATTTTTTAGAAACAACATAAACTTGGAAGCATAATCAATAGAGAATTTTGGAAACACTAGCCAAGTATTAATTGTCTAATGGCAAAGGGAGACCGTGAAATGTTTTTAATTGGATACACCAAAAGAAAAGGCAACTCACATAATGAGTTGCCTCCCCAAAATGGAAGGTGGTTGCATTATGGGGGGTGACACCCCTTGAGTGTAAAGAAAAATAAAATAGCTTTTGATGCTAGTATTTTTATTGACATTCATTTCTTCACTTGTTTAGAAAGGATCAAATTCTATACTAGATAAGCAATATTATCATCATCAGTCTTCATCTTATTCTTATTAGATAAAGTTGCATCACATAGCTATTGGCATGGAATCGTATCATTTTTCAAAGATTTTTGTTATCAGTCTGAAGTTGATGGGATTAGGGAAATTTTAGGAGTGAATCTTTTTTGGATCTAACAATAGAAAATAATAATAAACGATTCCTAGAGTAAGAAAGATCAACTAAAGTATTAATCAAGAATTATTCTTGGAATATTCATCATAGAGTTTTAATTATTTCCATGGTTTCCAACTAGGTTATTAGTATGTTTTCCATTTGAATATACTGTCACACACACACATGAATATACCATCACATATAAACTTATACGTATCTATAGAAAAAAAAAAATGATATGTGAATATTAGTTGTAAATTCCTTAGACTGTAACTCTGATTTTCATCTTTATCTTCACCTGAAATGGAAATGAAAACCATTAGTTCTAATAAACAAAGATTTAAAAACTGAATTGCAAAAATGAAAATGCATTAGAACAATAGGTTGATTTTATAAACAAACTCTTGACTCTAAATGAAATTTAATTATATTATCTAACTCAAAGACCATGAGAGTGTTGCATGATTTCTTAAGAATGTGCACGCATGCACGCGCGCGCACACACACACACACACATGTGTGTGTGTGTGTGCATGCATGCGCACGTACGCGCGCGCGCACACACACACACACACACATACGTATACATAATAATATATGTGTAATATACAAATACGTACATGTGATATAGCTTCTTGATTAAAATTTGCATAATTATTTATCTTCTATAATAAAATTCTACATTCTTATTTATCTTTGAAATTGCATTAAGAAAAAGATCAACCTGTGAATATTCTTATATGTTATGCATAAAAAATCACATAGTTTCAAATCATACGTAGATATTATGATATGTGAATATTACATTAGTATGTACATGCACATGATAGAAATGATTAAACTCATTAGACATATATTGAATGTCTACATTCTCAAGAAAAATAATGTAGATCATCCTTGTGTGTTGTAGCGATGTTTCTTGGAAGGGGTGTCGAATATAGGTAAACAAAGAAGGATGGTCTTCCTTTTGGAAAAATTTAGTTATTTTAAGTGCTTTGGCCAAATCCTTGTTCATTGAAATAGATGAATTAGCTTAGAAAGATTTATTGATATGCTTCTATGTCATACCCTAGTAATAATAGAGTAATTCATTATCATGTTTTAGATATGTGTGCAAATGTATCAGATTGCACTAATTTCATCCTACCATTATTTCTATGGAACTTGGCTCTTTGTGCAAGGTTGGATGTTCTTTGAAACATGAAGAACTTTGTGGAAGCGTTGCTTTGTGGTTGGGCAGAAAAGTGCCTGAGCCATGTTCCCACCCTTTATCTTGCAAATAACTATGTGGGTTGGTGATGAAAAAGGACATTATTTATAAATTTGTATTAAATCATTTTTGTAATTGTATTTATAGATGGATTATTGTTGTTCACATGGCATGATAGCCAATATATAAAATGTATTTCAGATGTCTATGTGTTATTGTTTGGAATAATCACTTAAACTTTATAATTATAATTTGATGTTTTATAATTGATGAAGTTTTGATATATTTATTATTTCCTTGATTACGTGAAAAAGGAGTATTTATTAAATTTGTGAGATAAATAAGGTCAAGGAACTTATAGAAAGAGAGGTAATAAATACAATTATAATATAAAAATATGATGAATTCGATATAATCAGTTCATGTGAGAGATTTAACATATCATGTAATAATGACAAATAACTTTTATGACATTCATTATTTTCATAGCTACGACAGAAGCAATCATTGATGAATAAAATTAGAATCTAAAGGTATCGAGTTATATCAATGTTTGATGAGTTATTTCAAAAGTGGACAACTTTGATTCTTGAATGAGGAAAATATCTAACATTCTTGAAAGAAACTATTAGTCTAGTACAACTAATGTTTATTATGATAATTTTTAGTCTCTAACATGATGTGAGAATCGTGATGCTCCTTCAAAATTAAGATCAAAACATTATTTATTTTGGCTTAAAATATTAATATTTCATATTTCTTTTGATCTAACTAAATGCTCAATCTATGATCATCCTCCTAATTTTCTTGAGATCCTAGTTGCACACTAGGCCTTCTCAAACTCAAAATGCAAATGAGTTTATAATATTAGATGCAGAAGAATCTCATCATTTGTAATTTTTTTATTAATGTCAATAGCATGACCATTTGGTTTAGAAGTTACAAAAAAAATTAGCATTACTTTTCTAGAGTGTATAAATCTCCCTCTCTTAATTTACTTGGGTTCTCAACAATTATAAATTTTATTTTAGGAGCAAGGATCATTAAAATGATCCCTCTTTATTGCATCGAGTCAAAGAGACAAAGTTGGTTTGTAAATATATAAATTTTTGGTTTCCTAATTTGATCATTATTATTCTACTAATGATTATTGCACTTGTGGACTAAAACATAATAGTTCTTATTGTTTGATGTTGAAAATCTAAGTGGCATTAAATTTGATATTTAAATTAAATCAATTATTTCTTACAAATAGTGTACATCACTAAAAGGATGCCATTTAAAGTTGTTATAATTAATGGTATCTATATATTCTTCATGTGCAAGAAACTTTAAATTTGCCTAATTTTTTAAAACATCTTTGAAAATATTAGAATTTTGTGATGTATGCAAATTTGACAAAAATATAAACAATTTTTTTAGTGTCTGGTAATTTTTAACATGATTAGTGACCTTGGAACAACATGCCCTCTACTCCCATGTAAAACACTTTTGACCTGGAGCTATGAACTGATGAGGCACAAACATGGGACTCCATCGACACCAATTATCAAAGTTGAGGCTCAAATCTATGAGCATGTTGGATCAACAAAGGCACAACCTTGCGGTCACAATGACTCAATGGGGGTTTGAATCTTGGTGGCCATAACAATACCACCACTTAACAAACACACTATAGGAAGAACCCTAACAATGATATAAATAATTTACTAAAGTTGAACTATACATTATTTTGGTATTATGTGAAAATAAAATGGAGTAGTTTGGATTAGAATAATCTACAATAATTATTGAAAAGTCATTGTGCAACAAAAGGTCCTTACAACTTTGTTAGTGTAACTTAAATTAATATTTATGGATAGAGCACTTTGAACCAATATGTCAAGACAGAAATATCACAAATAATTATTGTTATTAATTCCATTATGTTTATACTTGGTCATTTTAAAGTTAAGAAATAATTATTTCTAGATTCAACTATATCTCAATTTTTAGTAGCAAAATTTTGGATCATACTCTATGATCCATCATTAGCATGAAATTTATTACATTTGGAGCACAATTCCCTCCCATGAAGGGTATCGATTAAACATATAAGATTTCCATAGTCCATGAATGTTCAGCAAGAATGATTTCTATAATCAACCGTGTCTCAATTTTTAGCGTCAACATTTTGGATAACACTTCGTGATCCATCATCAAGATAATATTTCTTACATTTGAAGTATAATTCCCTTGTATGAAGGGTATCAATTAAACTTATATATTTTTTGCAATTCGTGAATGTTAAGAAATAATTATTTCTAGATTCAATTGTGTCTCAATTTTTAGCATCAACATTTTGAATCAGACTTCGTGATCCATCATAGGATGAAATTGCTTACATTTGAAGCACAATTCCCTCCCATGAAGGGTATCAATTAAACTTAAAATATTTCCATAGTACATGAATGTTAAGAAATAATTATTTCTAGATTCAACTGTGTCTCAATTTTTAGCATCAATATTTCAGATCACACTCCATGATCCATCATCAAGATAAAATTGATTACATTTGAAGCACAATTCCCTCCATGAAGGGTATCAATTAAACTTATAAGATTTCCACAATCCATGAATGTTAAGCAAGAATTATTTATGGATTCAACTGTCTCAATTTTTAGTATCAACATTTCGAATCACACTTTGTGATCTATCATCAAGATGAAATTGCTTATATTTGAAGCACAATTCCCTCCTATGAAGTGTACAATTGAACTTATAAGATTTCCATAGTCTGTGAATGTTAAGAAAGAATTATTTATGGATTCACCTATGTCTAAATTTTTAGTATCAATATTTCAAATAACACTCTGTGATCTATAATCAAGATTAAATTGCTTACATTTGAAGCACAATTCCCTCCCACGAAGGGTATCAATTAAAATCATAATATTTCCACAGTCCATGAATGTTAAGCAAGAATTATTTCTAGATTCAACCATGTCTCAATTTTTAGCATCAATATTTCAGATCACACTCTGAGATCCATGATTGGGATTGCATTTCTTACATTTGAAGCACAATTCCCTCCCATGAAGGGTGTCAATTAAACTTATAAGATTTCCACAATCCATGAATGTTAGGAAATAATTATTTCTGGATTCAATCATGTCTCAATTTTTAGCATCAACATTTTAGATTAAACTTCATTTTAATATTGTTGGGAGTAATTATGCTTTTATACATTTTAAAAAATCTTAATAGGGAATCCATTTGAACATATGAAATGTTTGACATTTAGTGGTTTACTTTTTTTATTTTAGTTTCAATAAGTACTCATGGTAATTGGCCAAACAATAGTATATGGGATTAGGAGAGCTTAATTGGTGACAACAATGTTAATTTTCTTAATTCTTTAGGATGCTAAGAATTTCTTGATTGAACCTTAGAGAAACATAGGTGCTTCAAGGTCCTAAATAAGATAGTTATATTATTCTATTTTCACATATGGAGTTTGTTCTCATGTAATGCAATTATTGAAGCTTACCAAAGACCTAAGAATTTTTATTTCACTCAATTCAACCCATAGGTATGCAACCTTATTACTTCATCTTTGCTTTGGTTTGCATTGAAATAAAGGCTTTGGAAAGATGGTTTTATTTAGATGTTGTACTTTCAAGTATGTTAATGGAAATGACAAAGCATAATGATTTTTGAAAATTCTAAATCATGATTGTAAATAATAAATAATAAATAGTATTAATTAAAATATAAAGCTATTCTTGGAATGCATCCAAATTCATGTGCTCATCAAATTTATTACCATATTTTAAGTATTTTAATGTTTGGTTGTAATCTCTAAAATGTGAGCACTAATTTTATATCACTTGGAAGAGATACAACAATACTTGTGTGTGTTTGGATTATAAATTTTATATGACATTTTCTTTTCATTTGGGTTAAGATGATAGGTTTTACATTTTTGTGTATTTTATATTATCAAGTATTCATTTTATATAACCACAAACTTTTAGATGTTTGGACAAAATAGTGTCAAGATTGAATAAATTGAAATAATTAAATGTGGAGACAAATGCATAATAAGTTATTAAGAATATCATAATAATTTAGTGTATATTCTTAATCTGTAATAATTTAGATTGATATATATTACTACAAAAAAAACATTTAAAATGTAGGGGTCACTCCCCATCACGAGACTTACATAATCATGCACATTCTCATTCATAATTGAGCACATGTTCTCACAGGTATGCTTAGCTTAGGTTCACTTAGGGGAGCTTTAATTGAGCGTAATTTAACCTAGTCAAGTCTAGAGTTGAGCGCTAGTTGAGCTTTAGTTTTCTTTTTTCTTTTTAACTTTTTCTATTAATAAGGCTATTATTTTCTATAAAGAAAATGCATTATGTATTGTAATTCAATCCCAGTGTACCTCAATTCATTTTGTGCAATCAATACAAAATTATATGGCTAGATATTGATTACAATTGATTGTACTTTTATGAAAGATTGTTTTTGGTAAATAAATGGTTACAAGGGGCAACCCCCATTATAATATATCAATTTTCCTTTTACATTCATGCTCATTCATACTCAAAATTGAGGAATGCCATATCAAACATTGACAAAAAGAAAAACAGTGCTTGTTACAAGATATATGTAAACAAGAGACCGTCACAACAAAACTAGAAACATCTGATCTAGTTTATATAAATTTATTAAGTTGCATAAAAGAATTAGGTAGTTGCAGGATTCTTCCCCTTATATGTCGATGAGGATATGACTAGGAAAATGACATTACCACCTCCCCCCTCGAGAGGATTCACCATGTCCATGGCTTGGTCTAGGAAACTCACAAGGTCCTTGACATGCTCTAGACTAATCAACCAAGACCACATTTGGTATCTCCTCACTTATATCCACCCAAATTCATCATCTTTGTCCTTGATTTTGAGACCTTTAGTGCACTTAGAATATTTGATCCAATATGCTCCTTCATTCAACATTGAACCTAGAAATTTATTCAAGACAATTACATTGCTTCTAATTATTTCCTTTGTACTCTCAAAGGCCTCCACATCCTAGATAGTGAGAACCAAAGTTTTGGGCACGTCCTTGCCTTTCCTCCTAATCACAAAATAGTCCCGTGGGTATGAGATTCTTAGCTCATCATCTACATTTTCCACCACCAAGTCCAATTCGCCTAGGAAAGACTTTTTGAAAACAAACTTGCATAATAGCTTGGCTTTGACCTTGATCTCACCCACAAAAAGAACCATCACCAAAAATATAGAGATTATATTAGTATTAACCCTATATAAATGATTGGTAAAGACAAACTAACCTCCTATAGTAATCCTCATAATGTGAATGTATAGCTCATGGAAGTAATTGGTCACAAGTTGGAGTCACTTCACCTTCACCTATACTATGATATTTACCTTTTATTTGAGATCAACTTGATAGGGGAATCCATGGAAGTTGTAAACAATATTTTCCACCCCCGCAAAGATGCATCCCTTCACGCCTCCATTCTTCATTCATTGCGGTGCTCATTTAAATAGGAAGTGCACGTTATGGCACCTGTCAGTACAATGTGCAATTTGGAATAGTTATTTCACTTCAAGATCTGACTACGTGCTTGAATGCCACATGTCCTTCAAGCACTCATAGATTTCTTTGGCTGGTGCACCTATTTCTTTCTAAAAGATAGGCACGTGTTCGTCTCGCAGGTCTTTTGAAGAATTCAATCCCCTTCAGCCACAATTTTTGATGATGTTGTGTCGCGTGTCCAGACTATTCTCGTCGAGTACTTTTTCTTGTGGGGCACAACCTTTTGAAGAGTATGTGTACATGGAGGTATTGTGGGGGTTGTGAGACTAGAGCTTTTCAAGTGTGTGAGGTTCCACACTGGTTATCCATGCATCCAAGTATCGATGAGTCTGAAGTTGTCTCAGTCATGGCATGATTATTTTTCCAAGAGTCATCGCAGTCAGGAGTTAATAACATGAAATACTAGAGACCATCATAAGGATCAATTTCTCTAATGGATCAGAATGTGTGAACGACCTCTCCTCTAGGGTCGGTATTGAAAGTGACTTCTCCTTTCCACTAAGTGTGCAACACCGCATCTTCCCAGGGGTCATTTTCTCCCTTAGAGTTTTGGGTCTCTTGATTTCCCTTTCCCAATAGTATATAACGATCTATGTTGTGATGAAAAAAGAGGGAGATTCCAAGAACTTTTGAGTTCTCGCACTTATTGAAAAGCCACTCTGGCCTTAAAGTTGTATATATATATTTGGATCAATAAATACAAATAATCGTGTATTTTGGCCCTTTGGTGTCATCTTAAGATTCAATATTCACTTCCATATTTTTGTGCTGCTTAGAACTTTAAGTGTTAGCATCTATATTACATATCGAAATAGATTATGCTCTTTTAGGCTTCTCTATTTCATAGGTTTATAAGTATGCTCCACTTTATGTTTGTATGTTTAAAGGATTTGAATGAGTGTGTTTATGCTTTAAGTTAGTTGGTTTCACAGTTTCCCTTGAGAATTCATGTCCAGAATAGCCTATGCATGTAGTTTTATGCAGTATCATGAAGCTTTTGAATTTTGCCTCAGTAGGGTTAGTTTTTCTTCCCTTTCCCCCAGAACTAAATTAAAAAGAAGAGTCGGCTTCTAAAATCCCAGAGGTTGCCCAGTGAAAAGCATTAGGTCCCACATTCACTAAGGCTTCCCAAAGGCCATTACACCTAAGAGCAATTTTAGGCATCAATAGCTCTTTTTCTGGCACACCCGGTGGAACAAATAATATTCAACTATAGAAGCCCGCTGGTGTCCAGTCAGTCATTATTCACTGAGAATTCAAGTGTTATTCTTAGCACTATCAAGCTTCAGAGGTATTTCAAATCAAACACCATGGTGACTCTAGTGGGAAAACCATTGGTTCAAGCAGTCCTAACATTGGTATGAATGAGATCGTATCTAGTTTTGTGCTTTCATGAAGCTCTAGCGATGGATCCATTTCATATATCCCCACAACCTTATGAACATACGTCTCCACGACCTTCCCACTACCAATACCAATCTCGACCGCAATTCAGTTATGGCTAGAATGCTTCTATGGAAATAAATGACTATCATGCCCAGTACGCCCAACCCTACCTTGTCATTGCATCATCAACCCTAACATCCTCAAATTACGTTAGTAAGCTCAAAGCCACATTGCTGGATTTTGAAAACTAGGGAAATGAGCTAAATATGGCCCAAAGGCAACAAGAGCTTTGGGAAGAGGAAGCCCAACGTCAAAAATAGTTTGAAAATGAACTTACAAGTGAAATAGTTGAAAAGGAACAACTAATGATATTTTTATTAGCCAAAATACAAAAAATAAAAATCCAAGCAGTCCCCCCCCACTAAATCTAGCATCCCAAGCTTCGAGCGACCCTCTCCACCACAAGGGCCTTTTGACCACAAGATTTCACCTAGGCTAGGGCAAGAAGAGTCAGATGAGGATAACAATGAGGGATTGTGGAAAAGGAACCTTGATGAAGTTTTATCCATGCAAATTCCCATGCAGATGGGAATTGAACAAAATAAAGAGGACCCAGTTCTCTTATTTAAAGAACTCCCTTCATTTGCGGAAGAGGTAGAAAGTAATGAAGCTGATTTTTCCTTTGAGAGGCAAAACTTTGTGGTTGACTCTTTGCTTGAGTTAGAGGATGTTTTGCATAAGGACATCTCTCAACCTATGTGTAATATTGTAGAGAGGCTAGAAGAATCTGATGATGAAAAAGGTTTTTGGGATGAGCTAGATAAGTTTTTCTCATCCCTAGATATCAACCCATTTGCTCATTTTTTTGAACAAAAGGAGTTGCAATAGAAAAATGCAAAGACCCACAATATACCAGTTACACTACATAAGTTTCATAAGCAACATGACAAAGAGGCACAATAATCGATCCCTTCGCGATAGGAAGGTGAGCGAGTTTGGAACTAGCAAGAAATAATTATTGCAGAGCACAATAATATGGTTTGGGTTGGTAGCTCTGGCCCAGTACCATCAAGAGGATGCCCCATAAGGCACTTGGCATTGCAACAAATCAGCATGTTACTCTAGGTCATGTTTTTTTTCCAAAATATGAGGAAGAGCTTACTAAGGAAAATGAGCTCAAGTTGTCGTCTCCTGTGGTGTCAAAGGAAATGCCTGAATTAGGTCACACCTTCATCACCTCTAACGTAACACAACAAGGAAGGGAAGTACTTTTGTTTCATCTCTTTTACTATAAAATGATAGAGACATTAAAAAGATGAAAAATTTAGGCTACAGGGGTAGCTACTTCCAAAACCCAGTTAATGGTTTCTTTTAGCAAAAGGTTAATCTCAGCTAGTGTAAATAGTTAGTTTTTATTTTGCCTTGTGTGTGGTGTGTTTAGTTTAATAAACACTACTACGCAAAGGACACATAGTCTAGTGTCTTCTATATAGTCGTCAGTCCCATGTTAGTCATGGTATGTCCTTTTTTTATTGTCATCATTGGTCATAACTTCCTCTATTGTAACGATGATTTTTAGTTTATTACTGTGCTAACCCTTTTTGTCTCTTTGAGCTAGTGTTCTTGCATGGTTTTTGTTTTTATACCTTGGCACATTCTCAGAAAAAGGTATTCCCTACTATATCATCATTCTATATGCGATAATAAAACCTTATGCTATGATATTTCAATTCTTTATGATCAATTCAAAAAAAAATTCTAAACCATAAAGATTTAAAGCACTTCAAAGAAAATGACAAGAGACATGTATACGCACTAGAAAAATCAAACAAATTTTTTTTATAGTTATCGGTAGTGATTATATAAATTGAAAAAGGTACAAAATCATGAAAATTATTCTGTCATTTACATGCATATATTATAGCAAAAGAAAGCAACATTTTGTTCACTGTGCAAGTCAAACTCCTCCAAAGCTAGTGCCACCTTCCCCAGAGTCTCCTACACTCCCTGCCATGTTCTCTTTTGTGTTAGAAGAGTACCCTCCACTCGACTCTGATGGAGTGTCCCATGCTTTCTTGAAGAGTACCCGAAGATAAAATTACCTTATCACCTCCTCTGGTATTTGCACCCTAGGGTCAAAATAATTTTTTAGAAATTTGACCACATGCCTCACATAGCAGCGATGAATGTCAAGGGAATGATGTCAAAATTTAATTATAAATGACACTTCCATGTATGTCTAAAATTTAATCCTTAAGTCGGTTACCAGTGAAAACCCCATGCCCTTTCTTTCCATTACACGCACATCCTCCAGCCCTTCGCAGTAAATCTTGTCGAACATGCTTTCTACCAGGAAAGCAATTGTATCCATTGTTTCCCCTAGGTCCAACAAAATGAGATGAAATATCAGTATTAAGCCTATACCTATCTTCATTTTTTTAGAAAATCCTCTCCTAACACCCATTTCAGGGCCAAAAGGACCAATTTGTCGATAGTTTTGACCAGCGTGGCTAGATGGTCATCATTTATCTATCTTAGAAAGGGATCTTGATTTAGTGGGCTAGTCTTCCTCACTGGAGTATCCATGCTTCTTAACTAGACTAAATTAGGCTTTGTGTGAAGGATAAAAGATTACAAAATATTGTGCCACCTTTCGATAAGGATGAATCTTTTATAGAGAAAGTAATTAAGTCTACAGGCACACTGCATTTAATCCTTCTAAAATAATATCACTTTAAATTTTGTAGAAGTACCTTGATTATTTTTTGAGATTTTCCACTTGCTTGGTTTTTGTGAATGGCAAGCTATGTTGTGCTACTGGTGATGTCGTCAGATAGAGATCATACTCCTCAAAATGAGAAAATGCAATGGCATTTTAATTTCTTCTCAAAGTGAAAGATTACATTCGATACCCGACATGTGCGAGTACATTCTTCCTAGCATGTATGCATTAATTATAGTCATTTCATGAAGATATGATGTCTAGTCTAGATTTTGCATGTTTTATATTTAAAAACCTTTATTAATGAGGATGAAATAACTCTTCTTCTCACACTCACTGAAAAATCAGAGATGTCCTGCTACCACCTTGACAGCCAACCTGGAGGGGTGATTTCATAATCATTCATGCAAATTGAAACCAAGAGTCATAAAGAAAAAGAAATAAGAAAATATGCAAAATTTAGGATATGTTTGTTACAAGTGTTGTTGTCGTTGCACCAAAAGATCGACCTTTCAATGCCTGATACAACCACTAGACTTAAATATAATCCACAAGAGGCGGTTAGTCCCTTGTCATGAATCTCAAGGGGAGCACTAACAATTTTGCCAACAATCTCCCCCTCAGTGTTACCTGAGGGGATTCGAACCTGTGACCAGGCTTTGATACTACTTGTTACAAGTGTGGTTACCATTGCACCAAAAGATTGACCTATCAATACCTGATACAACCACTAGACTTATAGAATCCATAGGAGGCGGTTAGTCCCTTGTCATGAATCTTGAGGGGAGTGCTGACCAATTTGCCAACAATTTTTGCAACTCTATCAGGACTATGGATGCATGGCTGGAAGTAGAGCAATGTTAACGACCATTGAGGCGATAACCTCATTGGGGCTACGAACGCCTAACTAGTAGCGAGGCTCTATCCGGTTGGCTATGGGACAAATACATCCCTACATAGCCTAGCGGGAAAGCAAATATTTTTTCTTCCTTTGAGTAAAGGGAAGGACTAAACCCCTCTGCACACACATAAATCCCTAGATGAGCTATGTTCACTTAATGACTATTTAATCTAGAATACTAGTCGAAAGTGTTATTTCTATAGGGAATCAAATGTAAAGTTTCATCATGAAGCTGAGACTGAATGCAATTTCCTCCTTCTAGTTTCTTTCTGTACTCTTCCTTTGAGGACATCAGTTAGCCACCCTAGTTATCTTTTCTAAAAGGCTTTGTCTTTACATTCCTTTAACTAATGATGTTTGTTTCTTCTGCCCAACATCTTTCCCTTTCTTTCAGAAGCTTCTCCCTGTTGGATGTGACATGCCTTTGGGTCTCCCAATTTGATCTTCACTTTGAATAAATTTGGTTGCTTTCTTTTAAATGAGGGATTATGATTGTCCTATTTGCACGCATGAGTCATTGCCTCAAATGTTTGTTCAAACATTTTGCAAAGGTAACCGGTCAAGGATGTCATAGTCGAGCGACTCTATGGCCTAATGGATAAGGCACTAGTCTGCGTAACCAGAGTTTATGGGATTTGACCCCCTATAGGAACGTTTCCCTAAGAGTCACAGAAAGTTGTAAACAATATTTTCCGCCCTCACAAAGATGCATCCTTTCGAGCCTCCATTCTTCATTCATTGTGGTGCTCATTTAAATAGGAAGTACGCGTTATACCACCTGTCAGCACAACATAAAATTTGGAGCATTTATTTCACTTCAAGATCTGACTACCTACCTGAACACCATGTGTCCTTCAAGTGCTTGTAGCTTTATTTAGATGGCAAGCTCATTTCTTTCTAAAGGCTAGGCACATAGCTATCTTGCGGGCCTCTTGAATAATTCAACCCTCTTTGACCATAGTTTTTGACGACATTGTACAGTGTGTCCCAAACTATTTCTATCGAGTAGTTTTTCTTGTGGGGCCCGACCTTTTGAAGAGTATGCATACATGGAGGTCTTGTGGGGGTTGTGAGACTGCAAATTTTTAAGCACACGAGTTTCCACGCCTATCAACCACACATCCAAGTATTTGCGAGTCCGAAGCCATCTTAGCCATGGAATTATTGTTCTTCCAAAAGTTGTCGCAATCAGGAGTTAATAACAAGCCATACCAAAGGCCATTATAAGGACCGATTTCTCCAACAGATCAAAGTCTGTGAGCTGCCTCTCCTCCAAGGCCGATGTCAAAAGTGACTTCTCTTTTCTGCCAAGTGTGTGATGCTGCATCTTCTTAGGGGTCATTTTATCCCCTAGAGTTTTGGGTCTCTGGGGTGCCCTTTCCCAACAGTATATAATGATGTATGTTGTGATGATAAAAGAGGGAGATGCCAAGAACTTTTGAGTTCTTGCACTTATTGAAAATCCACTTTGGCCTTAAAGTTGTATTTATATATTTCAATCGATGAATACTGATCAATCATGCATTTTGGCCCTTTGGTTTCATCTTAAGATTTAATATTTACTTGCACATTTATTTTCTAATTAGAAATTTAAGTGTTAGCATATGTATTACATGTCGAAATAGATTATGCTCTTTTATGCTTATCTATTTTATAGGTATTTCTATATGCTCTGCTTTATGTTTATATGTTAAAAGGATTTGAATGAGTGTGTTTATGCTTTAAGTTCATTGGTTTCACAGTTTGCCTTGAGATTCTGTGTCCAAGATAGCCTATGCATGTAGTTTTATGCAGTATTTTAAAGCTTTAATGTTTCACCTTAGTAGGGTTAGTTTTTCTTCCCTTCCCCCCAACACTAAAGGAAAAAGAAGAGTCGGCTTCTAAAATCATGGAGGTCACCTGGTGAAAAGCATTAGGTCACACATTCATTGAGGCTTCCCATATGTTGTTACACCTGAGAGCAATTTTAGGCGTCTATAGAAGCAAAGGCTAGAGCTAAGAGATAAGGGAAAATATAAGAAATCTAGAGACAAAAGGAGGGGAAATGTAACTCAACTCCTTTAGATAACATAGTCAGAATGGAAACTTTATCCCAATTTTCCCATATCATTACCTATCTAAACTATCAAACCAAGGCCATGCAAATGATGGTAGAAATAGTCTTAAATATCATGGGATATAAATTTGATATGATTTAAAATCATTACACCATCATAAATGTATTTGGTTTCAAACTACTTGTATTCAACTATCCTTCCACGACCAATCTACATATTGAGTACATGAAAATCATAGTAGAGGTTGGATACCAGCTGTGACTACTACATAGGATCTTGTATAGTCATCATGGTGTTAGTCCAAGTTTTGTACTTGTCCTTTTGTATGATTTCCTGAGTCACCGTTATGTATTTTGGTTACCTTAAGTCCCTTAATTCTTTTGAGTCCAGCCATTCACTAAAACTGTTAGCCCTGTGGTCTTGTCATGCTGTAAAAAGAAAAAAGTGAAAAAGATTATTTGCTAACGAATTGTTTGAATAGGTTTGAACACTCTTGAACACCCTTCAATAGGTTTGAACTTAGTTCAAACCGGTTCAAGGTAGTTCATAATTCTAAGAAACTTGGAAGGTATATAAAGATGGCGGGAAAAGAATCATGTGCTACGAGACACGGGAAATGCCAAAATTCCAAATACGGAATTAAGACATATTAGTGCAGGAGGATTTGTTTGAAGGTTGATTTACATGACTGGAAAGTCTGAACAATGTTGATCACATGTGAACCATCTTGAACATTATTCAAGAGTGTTCAAAGATATTCAAAAAGGGACACAAGGCAACATAAAGGGTAATCTTCTGATAGCTTAGTAGTGGGTCCTACAAAAAGGTGTGCATTTAATTCTGAAAGATAGTGACGTAAGTTAACACGTCTGAGGTGTCTGAAATAATCATTAAGATGTACGATAGGGGAAGTGCATAAATGGTAATAATGGATTGCATGCTTTAACTATCAAATTATATCTTTCGCTATCACTTACGTATAGATTTGTAATTAATAATTAAATTACTCATGCTCCCTCTATTTAAGTTGGCCACTTCGCTCATTTTTTTTTTTGAAATAATAACACTGTTGAGAGATGAGCAGACCAAGATAAGGACATTGGAGCTCCAGTAGTCAAGACTATCTGTAGAACAAGGTGAGTTAGGCTATCTTCATCACAGTATTTTCAAATTTAATTTGTAAAAACAAAGAAGTCTGTAGTAGATACAAGATTGTTGTAATTATGAAGTCTGCATTTCATCTGTTTGGAAATATATCAAGTCTGGTTTGTGAAGGTCCAGTTGTGATAGACTGACCTAGGAGACTATAATCTAGAAGGGTTATCAGAAAATCTTTCCAATTCCCTAGAAGGCACACCAGCTTTAGAAAATTTTCATAGTGGCTTGTGTGCAGCTGCTACATTTCCGCCCGCAGTTATTTGCCCTAAGTTGATTTGTGATTGTATTCATAATTATGACCAAAGGACTGAGTCAATTTGAAAAAAAAGATGGTAGCGTCTTGATGTTTGTTAACAGAGAAATTGTATCCCTAGCCTTCCAAATTCCAGAGAAAACCTTTTAGGCCTTTTCTCCTGCACATCTTTGGTCAAATTTAAGGAAAATGCAGAGGGTATTCGAACTTCTACGACCAAGAACTAGTTGTTAAACCCTCAGAGAGGAGGCTCTTGATTACCCAAAAAGTTTAACAGGGACCACATGTACTCATATATTAGTGATGTCATGGTTATGCTACAAAGAAGTAAGAGGGTCACCAGAGGCTTACTTCTTTTACGACTGGTTTTTCTATTATGTTTGAATTGTCTTAGAAGGGAAACAAATCTTAGACTGGGCTGAACTAATTGCTAGTTCTATGAGAGAACAACTTAATAAATCAAAATTAATGGGGAGTAGTAATTTTGTGTCGTCTTATCTTATGTATTTTTTGGCCTATAGTAGACAATGGAGCAGATTGCCTCATGAGCCATGGTACGATGGTATGTGTGTATATGAATATTTTTCCATTTTGCATAAGAGTAATATAATCCAAAATTATAGAAGGGTGCATGACACATTTATGGGAAAGCTCTATTTTGAATTGATTGGAAACTCGACCATAAGGATGAGCCCAGAAGCCCAAGGGTTTGTGACTAAGTTTGGAAGCTTCTAGATTCATTTCTCTAGTTTTACCTACATGAGGGTTGGCAGCTTTGAAGATTCACCAGTGAGGTTTCCCAGATACACCTTTGACTATTTTATTCTTGCTGAAGTCTATAGACATCTTACCACTATGCTCAAAAGATTCCTCCCTGAAGAAGAATGGGAAAAATCCTTCCCTATGCAGTTGGGTAAATGTTCATGTGCTTCTATGGTAGACACAATAAGTATAGGAAGTGACCTAAGGCATTTTGATTTTATGTTTTACACCGAAAGGGCAAGATTTGATAACAAAAATTATGCCAATGGGAGTCTAGAGCTTAGGTCACACATGTTTCCCATCCCTCATCTTGAAGATTTCTGGGAAGATTGCCCTGATGAGTCTTAGGTGAAAGAAAGAGAACATAGCAGATTGTGCATATCCCATAGTCTATCTATGAGATTGTAAGACAATGTAGAAGGGGTAACTGATGATGGTTCAAGTCTGATTGAACCAAGTTTCAAAAAACTAGCAAAAAGTGAGGAATATGTTATTGATTGGAAAATGGACGAGGAGGATAACATTGAATAGAGAATGCAACACGTGCTTCATTTAACCGAGAAATGGCCGCTGACAAAAAAGGAAACAAAAGCGGTCTAGTCCTAAGTCGGTTGAAGTTAAAACTTCCTCTTTGTCTTCCCCTCCATCTATTTCTAATTTTCCTAAATTGATTGGTAACGCAGGTTCCTCAGGGAAGCAACGAGTTAGGAATTCAAAGAAAAAGGCTACTGTAGAGTGTTCACCTGTGGTTTCTCCTTAGAGGATTACAAGATCAAAGACCCGATCCAAGAGCAAACATAAAATGGCCCAGGAAAACATATAGACAATCAACTTGGATGATGATAAATTTGGTGACATGAGTTATCAGATTGGTGAAGATGAGAAAGTAGGCAAGGATCTATTTGATCTTGATGATGTGACACTAGATCTGATGGACACACCAGCAAAGACAACTGAGCAACCTACCACAACAAATACAATGCCAAAATGGTTGTCTTCCTCTGTAAATAAGAAGCGTAGCTTGGTTCCTATTTATGTTCTTGTATAAGATATTGTTAGTAAGTATGTTTAGAAAACTCCCAAGGCAAAAAAAATTAAAGAGTACTGCTCGGATGTTTGCTGATGTGAAGACTGGAAAATGGACTGTTGAAGTAGTTACTTACAAGCTAAAGGAGGAGAAACATGAAGTTGCAGTTGAAGATTTTGAAGTCACCAAAATTGAGTTGGGAACCATGGACCAGGTAGGTAAAAATCATCTTTTCAAAGAAATAACCCAACAAATGCTCATGACCTCCTGGCAGGATAGTAAAGAGAAAAAGGAGATGAAGCAGACCATCGTGTCTCTATCACAGGTTATAAATACCTTTCATATTTTTGATGCCATTCCTCTGATTCAGTCGTCGCAGGTTTTTAACCCTAATTCCATTGAAATTAAAAATCTGTTGAATCAAGTTCAACATGGCCGAGCTCTGGTGTCCTCTGTAGATGAGTGGATTAAGGAAGTAATTAAAAATGGCCTCAAATATGTTAAATATTCCCAAATAATTCTCCATGATACTGAAGCCCTAATAGGGGAGTTGCAAACACAACGACAGTTGTGGGATAGAGAGGAAGAAAAGTGGGTTTCCACCATGACCAAGTTCCTAGATATAGATATGTATGGCTACGCCAAATTTTGCATGAAAAAGTCCTTGAAGTCTTAAGAAGAATCGACTTTCTTTGTATTAAGGAAGAATATAAGCTGGCGTATCTCCATAATCAGGAATACAATCACTGAAACGAAAGATTGTGAAGCTAAAGCTAAGCAGATTCAAAAAGCCACGTTGAATGAGGTGAAGATAATAAATTTCACCTACGTTTATTCAGCAGGCTATGGGGATCAAGAACGGAAAGGAGCTCTAGAAGCTTTTGAGACAACCATGAGAGCAATCAATGAAAAGGCTAATCTGAAAGCTACATACCTAACACAGATGACCATAATCAAGTTTATGCTTTACTTTTGCATTGATCAGCTACCCAAGATAGTGGAAAGGGTCAAGAAATTGAGATGGAGTAAAGAGGCTTCAATGGCCAGGATCCTGAATTTAAAGGTCCCGCATTTATAGGTTGCTAAGGACCTCGTGCAAGTGCATAAAGAATGGAAACCTACCCAGACTTCAATAACTGAAGGAGGAAGCCCCACTGGAAGCAAAGAGCATACCGCTGAAAAGGAGCCCGATATAGATGTTTAGTTTTCTTTGAATTACACACAAACTCTTAAGGACAGGTGTCCTGTTTACTTTGATTATGTTTTTATAACTGTTTGTTCGAGAGGTTGAGTTTTCAGGGAGACCTCTCAACATTTTAAAACTATAAATAATACTGCTAAAAACTATGAAAGGGTTTGATTTATTGACCAAAAACTAGAGACTTTTGATTTTTTTGGTGGGAGTTTTTTTTTGATATTTTGATAGATACTTGAATGAATTTGGTGATACTATTGAAAAGGATATTTTACATTGTTGTCTGTGTCACAATTTTGGGAATGCATTACGATTAAGTTTTCAAATCTGTGTTATTTGAAATGAGTGAACACGTGTTCTATGTTGACATTCTGTTTCATTCTGTGGTGTATTTTGCAAATTCCTAGTGGCTTGATTCTTTCTATAATCTGTTATTTCATAGTTGCTATTCTTTCCAGTTCATGCAATCTTCATTGATATAAAACCGTGCTTTTTCTCTCTTCCTTTTGCATTTATCTATCTTTTTCTGAACCAATACTATTGCGCTTATCATCCAAGAATGATGAAGCAACCTTTTTAAGCTTTCTGGTTAAAAGCTAAAGTCATAAATTAGTGTTAAAAGATTATTGAAAATCTATCCTAGGGAGCTGTACCAGAGATCAAATTTAGAGGGAAGTGGTTTAAGAACACCTACCCAACTATTAGTTGTTATTTGGCTTTCAAGAGGGTGATAGAGTTGTTCTGTGTAGAATTTACCGAAGGACAAATCTGTTTGCTAACACATGGATAAACCAAACATTGAGTAGCCAACCTAATTATTGTTCTTTCCTTTCCCCATTATCATCAAACAAGATGTTGACCAAAGAGAGCCACTAAGCATCATTGAGCACTACGTCATGGGAAACCTTCCTCTATCATGGCCCTTTTATCCAAGTCATTTGTCTTTCAATTTCTCTCATGATACACATGTGTTATTCTAAAGTTTGGGAATGAGTGGATCAATTTCAAAATTGGATTGATCCACCTATCCAATTTCCAATTAGGAGTCACCTTTCTTCTTAGAGCATTAATTTTTATGAGTGAGTCCCCTTCAAGGTGTAGTTGATTATTTTTTAGTTTTTTTGCCATCTATAGTTCAATGAGCATGGCTTTGAACTCAACAATGTTGTTCATCACCTCCCCTAAATAGATATTTTTTACGAGGATATTGCCTTTGTGATCTCAAGCAATACATCCAACTCCACTTGGCTCAAGATTTTATGTAGAGGCCCCATCAAAGTTTATTCACCCATTCTTACTCTAGACCACACTAAATCACTTTCTCTCAAAGATTAACAAGAAGATTAACCTTCCTAACCCAATTAATAGAATTACTTTTATAAAAAGATTTATATTTAAATAATTATAAAATTTTATTTTTATTAATCCTCAAATATGACAAATGTACCTATATAATAGTATATCACTCATAAATTTACCCACATTAAAAACACAGTCAAAATAAACCTAAAATATAAAATAAAATAATACACACTGAGGAGGACTCCTCTTATGGAAAAGGAGGGGAAAATACACCCCTTATAATGTCCTTTGAACTAAATTTATGTTTCACCTTAAATATACTAGCAATTGCACCTTGGTGTGCAATGGGCACACCAAAAATATATTGAAGATCAATTTTCAAAATAATGTATAAAACAGAGAGGGGTGGATAGGGAATATTGGCAATACAATTCATGAATACTTATAATTCATTTAAGATTTATGTTTTGGGGGTGACTATTAATTACTTATGAGAGTAGTAATTACGCATGAGAACATCAATTGCACTAATGTAGAGAACAATTTATTAGGGAGATCATAACTTATTGCATACATTTTTTTAGAAAAACAAAAATCACAGACATGACAATTTAATTCAACAACTCAACCCTTGTTGAAATGCCTTGAATTTTGCTTCAAGTACATTAAAAGTGATCTTGTCTTCAACATAATAAATTTTAAAAGGATGAAAAAACTACATAATGGCATAAGATTTAAGGTAAAATTAATATAAGGATTTTAAATATGGAGGGGAGTGCCCCACCGACTCAACAAATCCACCATGACTAAGTTGCATGTTTCTCTCTTCCCATGCACAAGCCCACCATGATGGGATTCTCCACTTGTTTATAATCTTCTAGATGCATTGGTTTTCCAAGTGGCGATCTCCATAAATCAATACGTATAAGATAGCAACCCAAATGGCTAGCTAAGCGACTCATATTGTGTGATTCTGCATGAACTCCATTCTTCTCATCTCACCACACTTATCTATCACACATTATCTCTCATCTAACTTTCCCTCTCGATCTTTCTCTATCTCTCTATGTATATTTCTCCCATCCTCTCACTCTATATTCATCTCTATCTCTATCTTCCTCTCCCTCTTCCACATCTAGACACATCTCCCTCTCTCTATCCATTAATCTCTCTCCATCACCCCCTTCCTATACTTGTAAATCTCTACATCTCCATATTTCATCCCCCATCTGCCCCTCTATCTCTATCTTGTTATCTATCCATCCCTCTCTATCCGTATGTATCCCCCCTCTCTACCTCTCTCGATATATCACTTTCTACCTCTATCTTTATGTTTATATATCCCCCTCACATTTTTAGCTATAACATTTTGTTGAAGGGCTCTACTCTAGCTATTTAAGGAGGATTATTAGCAGGTCATTAGCCAGTGCAAAAATCATTACCTTGTTAATCCCTCCGTAATGATTACAAACAAAATTCACATTAAAAACATAAATAGCTAAAATAAATCTCAAACTTAAATCTAAATTTCAAAAACATCCCTTGTTAATCCCTCCACAATTGTTACAAACAAAATCCACATAAAAACACGAATAGTTAAAATAAATTTTAAACTTAAATATAAATTTTAAAATCATTACTTCGTTAATCCTTCTACAATGATTACAAACAAAATACACATAAAAAACATAAATAGTTAAAATAATCTCAAACTTAAATCTACATTTAAAAATTATTATCTTGTTAATGCCTTCACAAATATTAAAAAAAACTCATATTAAAAAAATATAAATAATCTAAATAAATTTTCAATTTAAATTTAAATAGCATTAATTAAATATATAAAAAATTGACAAAGCTTTTTTTTAATTTCAAATTTACAAGCTAAATAAAAAATCTAATTCATCAAATTTATTTTATAAAATAATAGCTTTTCCTTTCAAACTCTAAAATATTAATCTTGAACTCTTTGTAAAAGCCAAAATCTTAGACTTAAAATACAATATCTTGAACAGCTATTTCTTACAATACAAACTTTATTTTTGTTTTATTAGTCTTTGTGTATAGACTCGTGTCTTTATATTACTTTTTACAATTAATTTAATTAATTTATGCCGGAACTGTGCTAAAAGTTTGAGTCTATAATAAGCAGAGACTTATGTTTTCATATCACCTTTTTATGTTCAGAAACGGTGTTACAAATTTTATACACGCTGTATTTTTCTATTAAACTCATTTCTTCCTTTTTTTTCCTTTTCCTTATCGATTCTCCCTATTTTTGCCAGGGGTTTTATAATTCTGTGGATTAAAAATTTGAAAAAAAAAACTTGTGTATTTCTAGGAAACCTGACATTTTGCCATACTTTCACATGCCATCTTTGGTTCCATAGATTGCAAGCATGCAGGGAGGTGGTTTTCACGTGCCTTGTCTATGCTTTCATATTTGGCAAGCATATTTGACAATATTAATGTCAACATATCTTTGAGCTTCATTCACTATCATCACCATTGATGCAACCCCTGAAGGTCTCATTTCCAATGTTGCTCAATAGGTCGATGGGGGAAACTCCCAATCTGTATTTCCATTCTGAAGATTTCATTCTCTATGTTGTTCCCCTGTTTCATATCTATTATCTCATTTCAGTGCTCCTCTAACCTTCTTTCTTTCTCAATTAATTTTAGAACTTCGACTATTTAAGAAATCTGATAAAAAATCAAGATCAACTCATTTACTAGAAAACAAAATACAACCACTTCATTATTTATGAATGAATGGAGGACCGGAATGTCAAATTATCCCAAATTACTCAGCACTCGTTGAAGCTCGGAAGAAGAAATATACTTCTCTTCATTCAAATCGTAAAGTCTGAACGCCTTCATTAGAGCTGAATTAGTACTAGTAGTTGCTTGGAATTAGTACACTCCTCTTTACTGCTTGGAATTGGAGTTCCTGTAGGCGTTATTTTAACCTGAATTATCCGCCGCTGACATTCACAATCAGAAAAATGTGTACAATAACACGTTATTATTATGTTTTCTACTTGAACTACTGTAAAATCTGTGTTCTTATACCAAATCTGGATTTGGAAAATTTGCCCATTTCAAATTTAGGATAGCAGATTTCGGGTGTGGAACAGGGAGAAATACACTTGTGGTAGCAGACACCATCGTCAGAGCTCTGCAATGCTCAGTGGACGGGATTATGCACTACATGGAGATAGTAAGTGTTCTGGTGAAAAAAGTGATGGTATTTTGTTTAGGGGCGGTGTTGTTGATCCCACATGCACGAGGAAAATTAAACAAAGGAGAAGAAGGGGTATAAGAAAGAAGAGAGGGAAACTTTCGAAGCATACCTACCTGGGCGGGGTCAATCGGTGATCAGCGAGGCCGATGGTCTAGGGAGAGCACCTTCATTGCACATTGGAAGGGGGCTTTGCCTAGCATCTCCCATTGTAGAGTGTGCAATGGTTACGCCTTTTTTTTATGTTATTTGGATTTTGTTGTAATTTTTTTGTTTTCATTAATGGGTAATCCACGTGTAAAGATGAAAGAAATATTCCAGCACAAATAAATTAATAGTGTGAAACGAGTGAGCGATGGGTCTTTGATATAACAATCTAATCATGTTCATATTGGCACGTCATTCTAGAACATTTAGCTTAGTGCTCAATTTTTGAATTTCCAGAGCTGTAGGAGCCGTGTGTTTAAAGACACTTAATATAATATTGAAAACCTCGAAGTGCATTCCATTGAGTGTGAATTGCAGGTACACTGTTATTGACTATACTTTTTTGCAGTTTGGTCTGGTTTTTTTCATATATGATGTCCCCAAGAGCTATTTTAATTGCAAAATTATGGGATTTGTAGTGTACATGTTTGTTGGGATTGATTTATACATTTTATTTGTTACAATAATATTTTTAGACTCCATACAAAGCCACATTACCC
>MU223921.1:2302551-2309900 GCA_018584345.1 Thuja plicata | reverse complement strand
GTTTAATTAACAACCATTTACTTTTCCAAAGAATTCAAATATATTTGAAATTTTCATATGCATTTTGCTTTAGTAAATTTAGAGTTCAAGGTTAATACATTGTTGACGTCAACAAGAATAACTGCACTGCCATTTCTCTCACAAAATTATAATTTATATTATACAAATTAATTTGTAACTCTTATAAAAAGCATATTGGAATCTCGCGTTGTCAAATGTGTTAATGCATGTGCAGAGGAACGCATGGCTGGCATTTAAAACATTACTACGGGTCAAGTTTGGATGTGAAATATCCCGAAGCCTTTGCCAAATAAAAAGGAACCGTAGATTTTAAACTTCAGCTCATCCATCTCAGATAAGAAACCTTCGCATGTGAAATGATAGCTGGTGAAAAGTGACGAACGGGCCAGATGACTTCAATGGCAGTCATTGGCCTCTCCACCACTTTCATTCGTTAGATGCAAAAAGCAGGCCAAGCCTTTCCAAGAGGGAAATGCCTACGACGTAAAAATGATGTGAGAAGCTGAACAGATGCCTGTAGCAGTCCTTAGTTACAACCTATAGTTATAAATGTTAAATTCTAATGAGGTTTTGTCAAATTATGAGTTTATCATACATTTTGATTAGTGATTCTTCTAAGTTGATCAAGAGTTTAGAACCATTCTTTTTGACCTTATTTAAGTTGATTTTGTAATTTAGAACCTACTATTATAGGATTAGCATTAGAGTAGAGTTAGGATTTAATTCTTAAAATTCTCCAAGGCCACAAACCCTGGTTAAGCCATTTTATAATGCTTTTGACTCCTTAAGCTTCAAAAACACAAAATGGCTTAGTATTCCTCAAATAGAATTAAGAAAAAGATTCAAGAATATATTCGGGCTTAGTTGCCAAGATCAACTAAGATACATAAGAAATAGAGCGGTAGCAACACCTAGTGCTGGAAATTTTCAAATATTTATGTGTTGGTTGTAGAGACCCTACCATCCTTGTTGAAGGATTCAAAATATAGAAAATAGGTTACAACAAGGCCAAAGAAAGAATCTTTTTTCAGAAATATCTTGGATTATAACCTAGAGGCAGGATGGTAGTTCCTAATGTTTTTGTAAATGTTTATTTAATTAGAGCCTTAATAGAGAATGGGTTACAACAAGGCCAAAGAAATAATCTTTTTCAAAAATACTGCGGAATATAACCTAGAGGAAATATGGTAGTGCCCAATGTTTCTATGAATGTTGATTTAACTAGAGCCTTAACCAAGGCATATAATGTTGATCAAACATCAAACACAAACTCTATCCAAAGATGGAAAGCCCTTGGACATCATTAATATACAAACTATTAATGGTGTATTCAATCTTGTAATGAACACAACATTGGCCATTAACTTAGACGAATTAGCTAAAGAGTTCAATAGAAAGAAGGGATTGTATAGGGGTATGCTTTTGGCATTTAGGCCATATAGATTGATGAGATAGATATTTTACACTGAAGTATCAACCCCTTTATAACGTAAATTTACTAGATGTTTACATTAGATGTTTAGTCAAGATGTTGAGTTGAGTATCCCAAATCATACTTTGGTTTTGTGCATGGATATACAATCCAGAGATCAAAAAAGGCCATTTTATTTTCAAGTCTTCTTGCAAATAACTTGTACAAGGCCCTAAAAGATGCAAAAGGAGAACAAAATATAGTTTATCTCAAATGGAGGTTGTGGCAATGGAGGAAGAGTCTGAAACTTCTAAGGATTGAAACCTTGTAAGACATGGAGAAGTCTTATTGGCTATGCCAACTGAATTTTCCTCTCAAATTGTAAATGTGGCATAAGATGGCTTAGTGTGCTGATGAAAATCTCCTTATGGGTACAATTTGTGTATAGGTAAACCACTTGTTTTCGTCGTTAGCAGTCCTACAAATTGCCAAATGATCAACAAAATTCTCCCAATGAGATCAACAAAATTCTCCCAATGAGATAGACTTTTCAAGGGTTGAACCACCTAAAATTTCTTCTAGAAAATGGCACACAACCTGCTAATTCAAAAGAGGTGAATCTGTCAGAATGCTCAGAGGCCTTCACTACGTGCTAGTGAATTAGAAGGTAGGACGTTCATTGGGAGGCGAGCTGCAAACAACAGCCTCAACATTCACGCTCTGGACTCAAAGCCTTTCTTCATCTTCCAGATTTGTGTGCTTCTCTGAGTTTAATATGCAAACCAAGTTGTTGATGATTTATGTTTGGGATAAAAGAGTAGGGTGTCAATTTAAGTAAAGCACACTTTTTGCTGGTTAAATTCATGAAAGGTTGTCTAAAGCTTGGATTCAAAATTGGGCAAGCACATTAATGATCTCCAACTATATTAAACTCCGAGTTCTTTCCAAACATGTTCAAACAAGGTTAAAAGAGTTTCAAACTTCTCAAGAAAAGAATTGATTTTGGTGTATTGCAAGGGTGGATAAACCATATATTTTCTCCTCTTGCATACATTTTGATTTTGGTGTATTGCAAGGGTGGATAAACCACATATTTTCTCCTCTTGCATACATTTTAAATGACAATTTAGTCATAAGTAAATTCTATGTGCTACTCAATTCGATGAAGTCATGAATGAGGCACATGTTTATAATCTACTAGAACCATCCTAAAACTTCTTAAAAAACACAAATCTTCCGTGGCTTCACCATTTACAAAATGTGCCAAAAGTCATAAATTAGCTAAGTGAACTCTACCGAAGACCCCCACCAACAAAAAAAAAAAAAAAGAGCAATAGTAGATCAATAAAATTCACACAACAAATAAATACAATTAAAAACTTAAAGATACGCCCACATGTCTTAGTTAGTTTTCCCATCAATAAGCCACGCCTATAAAAATAAGAAGATGAAAAACTCAAAGGCAATGGTATATCCGGGTTGATTTGTTCATCAATGAACTCTGTCCAATGTCTTAGAAATGTGTTCTATCAGATTCCATTACCGCTCCTTAGAATGCCACAACATTCTTTTTCCACTCATGATCCACATTGATCAGACAAACATATAATGCTTACATCCTTACACAATGCCTCTATTTATAGAGGGCTTAGAACTATCTAGAGTTCATCACAGTTAGAGAACACATGCTGAAAGTGAACAAAGACCACATGGAGGTAGGCAGTCAATAACATGTGCAAATGATGCATCAGTCAAAGTCATGTACACAAAATGGCTGGCTATGGTCGGCAGTTGTATATGGTCGATGGGAAGTTTCTATCTTAAATGTATTAGTTGACCTATGCAGATTGTCGGTGGAGAAATTACACACGCCCACAGTAGATCCCCAAAGATTTATGCCATACTATACATAGTTATAACTAACTCACCCCCTAAAATCTTAGTAATTTGAGGAAGATTATAGAACTCGAATGTTGCCTCCGCTCCAATAAGGCTTTATCGATGCCCGCAAGATCTTATTTGTGGATCACATTTCAGACATCTCTTTCCACAGAAAAGCCTGCATTTCTGTCATTCTTCTGCCAGTCTCCACTGGATTTCATAGGCGATTATGAAAAGTGATAATTTCTCCATAGATGGGTATGTTTTGGAGGATTGACACGATACGATGTAAATGCAGGTTCTAGAGAGTGTTCAACAGAAAAGGTCTCACCATGTATATATTTCAAGTGACTACGAGGAGGGCTGCGTACTTACACCAGTTTAACACAGACTTCACATGGTTTCTAAATTCCCGAGCAAGAGAAATGGTTGATGGGGGATGCGCGTTTATATCTCTAGTGGGTCGTAATTCAGACACCCAACTAATGGAGGAGCCAAAAAGAATCTCTATTCAGTTAGAAGAGTATGTCCAAAAGGAAACACGGTTGTTGCTCTTAACATAAAAAAAGGCACCAATCATTTATTGAAAATATGATTTGATGTTGTGTATATTCAAATGAAGCTTGATAAAGAATGTCAAAATATCAGTGTTCTATTGGTTGATAAGATTACATATTAGTTACAATTGGTTATGCCCTATGCCTTATTGAGTTGGCATTCCTAATAGATGATGGCATTACAACATCTTGTACTCTAAAGGTGTTATCAAAGATTTCAAGCTATTATAGGTGGACCATTACCTAGTTCATATCCATGATCTCTTGGGGTGGGCTCCCTTCCATATACGATTATAGGAACTTAGTGGCATCAATAGGAGTTCTTTCTTTTGTTGAGTGCCATAATGGCCTTGAGAACATATGGCATGATAATGACATAAAAATGTTCGTGTTGAAAGATTTGTTACGTGTCTAATTATTGATGTGTTAGAGCTCTGAAATGCTTTAGGGTAGCATTGGCAATGTAATTAGAAGAAAAATAGAGCATTTTAAAACTCTTTCAATCCCATATAACCGTTAGAAAATGGTTAATCTACTAATGTGCTATTGGTTATTGCTAAAAAATAAAATGGATTATAGGTTAACACTTGTATATGGTCCACATAACTTTATTCTTTGTTGTCAAAATTCTTTCATGGTGGGACAAATGAGATTTCTTTATTGAAGGAAAGTTGATATCCGTAAATTTGTGACTAAAAAGATCTTGTATTGAGATAAATAGTTTGAAAAATACAATATACTTAAGGGACAAACTCTCTTTAAGCCAAATCAAAATTGCATCAACCATTCATTTCACCTCAGGTATGTGTAGGATCATGAGGGGCCAAAAAGTGGTAATGGGAAAAAAAATACGTTTTCTATATTGCCAAACATGCCAAAATCCGCTTTGACTTTTTGTATGGGTCGGACAAAATTCAAATTTGGTTTGGTAATACTAAACCAAATTAGATATTCATTTTGAAAAAATTAAAAAACACATTTTAGCAAAATGACCATAACACTTGCGTTTCTTGATGAAAATTTGATTTTTTAAAGCCATTAGAAAGGTGATTCAGAGATCTATAATATGGATAAGGTAATTTTATTAGATTATCTATACCAAAATTTAATTATAATAATTTGAAGTCAATCCTAAATTTTGAAATTTGTAATAATCACAACTTTTGCATGCAAAATCATTCCTTTTTAGTTCATTTTTGCTCCCATAAGATTTGACATAGTTTAAAAGTAGTAAATAATGAAAAAATATATTTTATGTACTATGAGATAAAAAAAATTCATAAATACACATATAGGGTTTCCTTGTTGTCTATGATCCTTTGTACACCTTTTCTCAAGATTACCTAAGAGAAAATGTCTCTCTATACCTCTCTTCCCCTCTCTCCATTTACTTATTTCTATCTTTTTCTCTTCTCCTCTCATTTTATATCCCTTTCAACCCATCTCTATCCCTTTTCCTTTCTCTGCATTTATCTATATCTCTCCTCTCTCTTCCTTCTCTTCATCTCTCTCTCTACTAATTTATCTTCTCTCTATCTATGTACCTCCCTCTACCCATACTTATTTCTTACTTGTCTATATTACCTCCTTTCTATCTCATTCTTTCCCCCTCTATATGTATCTCCCTATAGATATATCTTCATGTCTATCTATATATCATTATCTACAGCTCTCTCTTATTTTCTTCATCTCTCCCTCCACCTATCATAATAAATCAATTAGTTAGTAGGGGGAAGGGATGTGATGGTGAGATGAGGGAGGGAGATGGGAGAAAGGGAGAAGGGGGATGGGGGAGAGATGAGGTAGAGAGATAAGGGGGAGGGGGAGATAGATGCGGTAGAGAGAAAGAGAATAATTAGGGGGAACAGACAGATATGTAGAGAGAGAGAGAGAGAGAGAGAGGTAATTAGGAGGAGAGAGATGAGATGGAGATGGTTCTAGGATGTCTTAAGGGTTCCTAGGTGCCTTGAGTGGTCCTAAGGGGTCCTCATATATATTAATGGGTCATGGGATATATTAATGGTTCCTAGGATACATTAATAGGTCCTAGGAGATCCTAAGATACATTAATGGGTGTGAATGAGTCCTAGGACACATTGATGGGTCAAAAGGAATCCTATGATATATTAAGGGGTCCTAGTATGTCTTAAGGGGTCATAGGTGTCTTAAGTAGTCCGAAGGGGTTCCAAGATACATTAATGGGTCCTAAGATGTCTTAAGGGATCCTAGATGTCATAAGTGGTCCTAAGGGATCATAAGATACATAATTACATTAATTTGTCCTAGGATTTCTTAAGGGGTACTTGGTGTCTTAAGTAGTCCTAAGGAGTCCTATGATACATTAATGGGTGCTAGAATGTCGTAAGGTTTCTTAAGTGTCTTAAGAGGACTGGGTCCATGTATGTATTAATAGGTCCTAGGATGTACATTTATGGTTGCTAAGTGATCCTAGGGTACATTAATGGGAATTGGGATACATTCATGGGTTCCAGGGCATCCTAGGATACATTAATGGGTCCTGGGGGTCCTAACGGATCCTAGGTGTCTTGAGAGGTCCTAGAATGTATTAAGTGATCCTAAAGGGGCCTAAGATAGATTAATGGGTCCTAGGATGTCTTAAGGGGTATTCGATGTCTTAAGGGATCCTAAGGTCTCCTCGTACATTACACATTAATGTGTCCTAGGATACATTAATTGGTTTTGGGATTTATTGATAGGTTCTAAGGGGTCCTAAGATACATTAATTGTTCATAGGAGTCTTAAGAAGTGCTAAGGGGTTCTAGGTGTCTTAAGAGGTGGACTAAGGTGTCCTAGGATACAATAATGAGTCTTAGGGTGTCTTAAGTGTTTCTAAAGGGGCCTAAGATACATTAATGGGTTGTAGGATGTATTAAGTGGTCCTATATATCCTAAGGGATCTTAAGGTCTCCTCATACATGTATTAAGTCATCCTAGGATTCATTAATGGGTTTTGGGATACATTAATGGGTCCTGAGAGCTCCTAGGATATCGTAATATTTTGTAGGATTTTAAAGGGACGCTAAGGGGTCCTAGGTATCTTAAGAGGTCATAAGGGTTCCTAGCATACAATAATGGGTCCTACAATGTCTTAAATGGTCCTAAAGGGGCCTAAGATACATTAATGGGCCTTAAGATGTCAAGTAGGGTCGTAGATCTCTTAAGGGATCCTAAGGTCTCCTTGTACATGTATAATGCATCCCAAGATACATTAATGTGTTTTCGGATACATTAATGGGTTCTAAGGGATCATAGGATACATTAATGGTTCTTAGGAGTCTTAAGGGGTGCTAAGGGGTCCTCGTTGTCTTAAGATATCCCAAGAGGTCATTGGATACACTAATGGGTCCTACGATGTCTTAAGTGGTCCTAAAAGGGCCAAAGATACATTAAGGGGTCCTAGATATCCTAAGGGCTCCTAAGGTTTCCTAGTACATGTATTAATGCATCGCAAGATACAC
>MU223921.1:2280051-2300051 GCA_018584345.1 Thuja plicata | reverse complement strand
ACCTCTTCGAGGTGCTAGAAGAGGGAGAAGTTGACTTTACTTTTATGATAGAAAGATCCTCTATTCTAATTGAAGATACCATCAAAGTTAATCTTGTAACTGAAGATAATCCTAGAATCACATACATTGCAATATCACTGAATGAACAAGAACGAAAAAGATATGATTAAATTTATCTATATAAGAAACAAATGAATTTTGCATGGAATTACAAAGATATTCTTGGTCTTGATCCTAATCTTGTTGTGCACCATCTTGCGGTAGATCCTAAAATCATATCTGTCAAGCAACAATTGTGCAAGATGCATCTGAAAGTTGCACTTCTAGTAAAAGCTTCAAAGTACAAAAGATGTTGGATGCTAATGTTATACAACCTATTTATTGTCCTAAATGGGTCTCTAACATTATGCCAGTAGGTAAACCTACTGGGGACATTCACATCTGTACAACTTTCCAAGATCTAAACAAAGCATGTCCAAAGGATGTTTTTCCACTTCCCAATATTGATATTGTAGTGGATTTGACAACTGGGCATGAGATGTTGTCCCTCATGGATGCTTTCTCCAGATATAATAAAATTAGTATTGTTCAAGAAGATCAACATAAGACTACATTCACAACTCCTTGGGGTATGTTTTGTTACAAGGTCATGCCCTTTGGTCTTAAGAATGCAGGAACCACATATCAATGTGTTATGAATACCATATTTCATGATCTCCTTAATGATATCATGGAAGATTATGTATATGACCTTTTAGCCAAGTCCAAAACAAGGGACTCACACATTGATGTCCTAAAAAATATATTTGACAGATTGGAGAAATACAAGGGTAGATTAAATCCCAATAAATTTGTGTTCGGTGTTCAATTAGGAAAATTAGTTGGTTACATTGTATCTCACGAAGGAATTGAGGTAGATCCAAAAAAGGTGAAAGCCATTTTGGAGATGCTGCCTCCCAAAAAAATGAAACAACTTTGGGGATTACAAGGATGAATCCAGTCAATGAGGCTCTTTATGACACAACTGGAAGACAAAGTTCATCCTTTCTCTCATTTTTTGAGGAAGGACACTAAATTTGTATGGGATTGCCTATTTCAAAAATCTTTTGACCAACTGAAAAAATATCTAGCCAATCCACCAGTGTTGGTACCACCTATTACAGGTTGCCCTTTGATCTTATACATTTTAGCAACAACAGTGGCACTGGGATCCCTCCTGGATCAGCTAAACGATAATGGAAAAGAAAACGCTATCTATTACTTGAGCCAAATACTAATTAGCTATGAGTTGAATTATACACCAATTGAGAAAGAATTCTTGGCTTTAGTTTTCTGTGCAAAAAAAATACGTCATTTCATGCTTAATAATAACACTCAACTTATTACTAAGATTGATCCATTAAAATATTTATTATCTAAAGCTTCTCTTACAGGCCGTACTAAAAAGTGGGTCATGATTTTGAGTGAATTTAACATTGAGTATGTGGATCACAAACCCTTTAAAGGAAAAGTAATAGAAGATCAGTTGGAAGAAGCTCCTACTCTTGGAGATCATCCTATAATTACTAATTTTCCAGATGAATCTTGTTACCGATTTTCTTGCAGAATCTATATTAAGAATCAATACTTGACTCTATGACTCCCAACTCATGATTCTTGCAAGTAAAATGACTAATTAACGAGGATTTGATCCCCCTTCTTTGAGATCCACAGACTCAGGTGGTGTACCTTTCATGAGATACTACTTCACAGCGAATATTTCAGTGGATTAAGTATTTTCATCCTTCTTCTCTTCGAGCTCAGAGGCTCAGGCAGGCTAACCTAATGGATTCAGTTCTTTAATGAATCAACAATAATGTCTGTATTCTTCAATAAAGATCCTAAACATCTATGCTCTTAAGAAAAAAATAAAAAGATTTTTCAATATTTTGATGGATTGATGATGACCACTACTAGACCAGTAGAGACCAGTGCCTTATTCATTGGGCAAAGAGTCAAAAGAAGATATATCCACAGAAACTTATTAATAATAACACACCCAGAACCTAGGTGGAATACCTTACAAGTCACCATCTCATTCCCATATCTATGTATCAAATTCTTATGAAAGTCTAGAAATCTCTGAAAATACCCTTAAGACTTACTCTCTCCTTGAAAGAAACTTAAAAACAATCTCACAGTTACCTTATAACCAGTGTATTTGAAATAACTTACAAATTTAATACACAAGAATTCAAAAAAAGCACACAAAGACATTACATATATGCCAAAGGAATCCCTACTGTATTGTCATTAAAATCCCTCTGTTTCAATAATTCATAATGACAAAAGCTTTTGAAAATAGACTCAGAATCAGAAAACTGCCCAGCAACATTAATTTCACCATCCCTATAAAAATGGAAAAGACAAAATATATAAAGAAAGGGAAAACCAAAATTAACCCTAACTGACACCTGTCTGTTTGCAAGAAACTTCTGCAAAATATCTTCTTTTCTCCAAAAATATCATTTGTTTTCTCTCCTTTGAAATGCCTTTGAACTGCAATCATTCTGTCTAACAAACTTGATTCATTTGCCTCTTCAAAATCTGAAAATATCCAATCATGCCTTTGAAATCTGATTTCATTGTGCCTTTGAAAATTGCCTTCCGTGAATGCTCCTTCATGCTTTGAAGATAAATAATTGCAATGTTTTAAAAATATTATAAGACTGTGCAGATTAAATCCTATATCTCCATTTAATGTTTGAAATTTGTCTTTAACTATATAGTCTTTTAACTTTTTATTATTCCTGCATTTTATATATTTATCCCTACACTTTTTCCTTGCATTTTCTCTCTTTTATGCATATTTTCCCAGAACTCACCAGATTCTGCCACTTGTCATGTGTTGGTTCACTCTCAAGTCTACCTGGGTTCATTTGGAGATTCACATACTGCCTTTATCTCCTAATCTCTGAATGAGTTTCTTGACCTTGGGTTTATCTAGAGACTTGGAGATTTTTCTTACCTCTAGATCTCTGAATCATTTTCTTGACCTTGGGTTTATCTGGAGACTTGGAGATTGCTCTTACCTCTGAATCTCTGAATAAACTTGACTTAGACCCATCTTTAACCCCATGTTGATCTGGAGATTGGGAGACTAGTGTATCTCTAGATCTTTGAATCATTTCAAAGACCCTAGATTTATCTAGATAATTAGAGACAACCCTTGATCTCTGAATCTCTGAATAAACTTGACTTATAGCCATCTTTAACCTCAGGTTTATCTGGAGACTTGGAGAATAGTGTATCTCTGAATCTCAGAATGATCCTGCTAACCCTGGTTAGATCTAGAGACTTGGAGACAACCCTTGATCTTGATCTTGATTCAATAGCTCACGCTAAATCTCAGAATGTTTTGGAAGATTTGGTGACTAATCACTACCTCTGAATCTCGGAATGCTTCTCGTCTACCACTTGTCACCATCTCCTTTGCGTGCGGGTCCCACCAAAACATGTTTGCTTTTGAAGTCACTTGCCTGACATGCAAACTGAGGCACCTCCTACGCGCAGGCGCCAAGAACCTCCGCTCTTCACTTCAAACTAGAGTGCAAGCGCTTTTGGTTTTAAACATTTCAGAATTTGCTCACCCCACCAATGTGGGATTATGTTTTTGCAATTTTTAAAGATTTTACCTTCCTGTGCCCAAAAACAAGTTTTATACACCTCCTCTGGTCAACACAACACTCCCTTTGCTAAGGGGCCCACCAATGAGCCTCTTGGCTCTTTATTTACAATGCACACAAGTGTAAGCATATAAAAACTACCTAAAATCCCCAAACCCCATGCATGTGGGATAAAGCTATTGCACATTTTTTAAACCTTGTCTCTTTTACCTGTGTAGACTTCCTCCATTTTATGGCATTTGGATTTGTTTACACCTGCCCAATTTGCATTGCTAAGAGTTTTAATGAGTTTTGTCTGTGCAGTATACTCCACCATTTCCAACGCAGGCCCTTCACTATGTGCAGGCTTTCAGAGGCATTTAAACACCTGCCACTTGTGATTGGATGAACTTCTAATGCCCTCCCTTTATAATCCCATGCAACACCTATCTTCCTTCTGCGCAATGAATTCAAGTTGGTTATAAAAATAGCACTGACCTCTCCTCATTAATTGCGTAGGATTCTGGTTTATACTTTGCGCAAGCTCTTCACACTTCACTTTGCATTTGTTTAAAGGTTTATAAGCTTGCAATTCTCCTCCTTAGTAAACATTGCGCAGAATTCTACTTTGCTAAATTGTGCAGCCCACCTAGGTGTTTAGCGTAGGTTTGATTTCATTTTGTACGTAGCCTCCTCTACAAAGCATTGCACAGACCTCTTTGTGGCATTGCGTAGGCTGCCTTGTGGAATTAGAAAGGTTGTAGGATTTGGTTTTACACCTTCCAAATTGCATTGGATTGAATGTTCTTAAAGTATTTTAAAACACATCCTTCTCCTATATACTATGCAGCCTTAGCAATATTGTGCAAACCTTCAAACACTATCTCCTACGTAGTGCATTGATTGGCGTATTTCAAAGCTCCTTTCAACTTTTGTTTAAGAAAATAAATGCACAACTTTAAGCTTGAAAGTCTTCTAAAACTGTAATTTAATAACCTTCCTCTAACCACCTTCTTTAACTTTGAAATCTGAGTCTGACTTTTTAGAATCCTTCTCATATTCAGAAGTAGAACCACTATCAATGTGCACCATTTGGAAATCCTTCCGAAACCCGAAGGCCCATTTGTTTTATACTGCATAGGCTCTCTTCCAATAACCAATGTGCAACCTGCTTGTTCATTGCAATGCGCAACATGCATCTTTCAAACACTCTACCAATTACATTAGCTTTAAAACTTTTAAAACTTCCTCTTCACTTGCGTTGGTATCTTTATTTGGCATTGCACAACTTTTATTTCATTTGCTTGAGGTTTTTAAATGTTTTTATTCATTTCACTAGATGATTGGCATTTATAATGCGTAGGATGATCGTCATATACACCATAAGTATCATAACATGAATGCTAACATCAAGAGTCTTCACATATTCCCCAAATTGCTCAATAATGAAAACATTCTTTTCAGGCACAATCCTTATGCCCCAATTAGTGGGTGGTGAAGCTAATCTGTAACCTTGTCAATAGAAATTAGCGGAGCAATATCATTTATAAGGTGTCCATTAAAATAAACTTTGATATCCTCAGCAAAATGATCAGAATATGATAATTAGCCTCTGGAACAGGCTTTCAAAACTAACTGAACCACCCCTTGCAAGTATGAGGACTAGAAAACCCACTCTTCTCCAACATCTAAGCATGGTCACCAAATGGATTTGCTTGAAAGCATTAGGGCTACAAGATAATAACATTAAAAATGAGAAATTTTAGTTATTCTATAACCGAACATGTCAAAACACATGCAAACCAACTTCAAATTCACTTCTGCAAAATACCAAACCATGTCCTAAGATCCTGCCACTTGACCTACTGATCTTTTCATCAATAATGAGTTTGCACACAAAAGGGCTTCACCTGATCCAACTCCATGTGCAAGATGCAACTGATCAAACATGGTGATTCTGGAACACTGTGCAAGTGCAAATGTCAAAACAACAAAAATTGCATTTGGATTAGCCTTTGCAAAAATAGAAACCCATGCCTTGAGGTCCAACCACTAATCATATTAGTAGATTTACATACAAGGAGTTTAGAATCTCAACTGGCATCCCAAGACAACCATCTTATACAAATTCACCATCCTCTGAAAGTGACTGTTCTGCAAATTCAATTCTAACACTGGTGATTTGCAAAAATTGCTTTGGATTTGCCTTTGCAAACCCACCAAATGCACACCTCATGATCGGAAAACTTAGACATAGATTCACTTTCACACAAGGAATATGAAAATCCAACTAGCTCACTCCGATGGTCAAGCGATCAACCGAAACTAATCTGCAAAGTCAACACTTCAAAACTTTCTGGACTCAAAGACAATAAAAATGTAGAGATTTGATTTGGAAAAGGCTGGGCAAAGTGGTCAAATGGGTTGACCATGATCTGAAACTCTTCATGGAGGTACATTTCCATGTTTGCAATATGGGGGAACATTCAATTTATGATGTCCTTGATCTGGGTGCAACTTGTAAGACCCCAAAGTAGGACACTTCATAATTCTACATTATCACACTCAAAGAAACTAAATAAATTGCAAACATAAAGGCTTTGGAAATTTTGTTATATAAACTCACAAGGGTCTGAAAATGGGAATGGAGGTTCAATTTCATGTATACAACACATCATAACACTCCTTACATCATGGGTATCAGTCTGGCCAAAGATGCAAATGGCCAAAGTGGGTCATTTGATAAAACTGGGAACATACGCAAGTGTAGAATTGGGTAACGACCTCCAAATGGCTACCTCCAAAACACCTCAAAAATGAATTCTGAGAGCTGAAACCCACTACAATCACTCTATGATAGGTGTTGAACACACTCTCCAAATGGTTTCTCATAAAATCATCAGGTCTCTTTTAACATGCATGCAAACTAGGGCTCTTTCAAAAGCTTTTAGGGGTAGTGACTTGTGCCTTAGAGAAAATTCTAAACTTAGTCACTCCAAAATTATCCAGAATTTTAGAGCTCCAACAAATCCATTCTCACTGTTACCCTAAATCCATCATTGAAACTCTATTTTGATGACTCCTTTACAGGGAAAGGCTCAGGGATAGGCATATTGTTTGTTACATCACAAGGGGATCTTATTCCTAAGTCATACAAGCTCAATTTTCAATGCACAAAAAACATCGCAGAGTATGAGGTGTAAGTTGTAGGACTACACCTTAAAATCCTTTGGAAAATCACTTCTTTATTGGTCTTAAGGGATTCTCAGTTGGTGATCAAACAAGTGATAGATGAATTCTGGAAAAAGATGACTAGTTACTTCCTTATCGTCACATGATTGAAGATCTTAAAAATCAGTTCACATTACTGGAGTTCCAACAGATCTCACATGCAAAGAATAAAGTTGCAGATGCTATGGCCACTATTGCCTCCATGGTATCAATTCTTGAGAATCGTGACCATTATGAGTTTCTTGTTGACAACCTCACAACCTATGCCTATGACCAATTGGAATCAAAGATGGTGTGTGCTATTGTAAGTTATGAATCATCCTGGTATCACAATATCCTCACCTACCTTCATGATAAGATCATTCCACTGAATCTCACTCCTAACCAGTATAAGACCTTCATCTATCACACTTATCGTTACACCATCTTAAGAGAGACCCTTTACCGAAGTAATTTCGATGGAACTCTCCATAGATGTTTAGAATCAAAAGAGGCCAAGACTGCATTAGAAGAGGTGCATAAAGGAATCTGTGGAGCTCTCTCTAGTGGACTCATGTTGGCATGAAATTGCTCCGCATTGGATATTACTGGCCCACTATGGAGGAAGAATTATTCCACTCTGTGAAGAGATGCGTTCCTTGTCAACAACATGGCTATTTGATACACACACCTACTCAGGAACTTCAACCTACAATCACCCCTTGGCCTTTTTTTTAAATTGGGGATTAGATCTATTCAGCCATATTTTTCCTAACTCCTCCAACTATCACAAGTATATTCTCTCCACTACTGATTATTTCACTAAATGGGTTGATGTTGTGCCCCTTACTTATATCATAGGTAAACAAATATCCAAGTTCATACTCAATTAAATTATTTTTTGATATGGCGTCCCTCAAGATATTCTTACTGATAATGGATCCCCATTCAAGGACAAAGATTTTAAGGAAATTTGTAATAAATTTGGGATCACACAACATTGTTCCTCTAGATATTTCCACAAGGAAATGGCCAGGCTGAAGCTACCAATAAGACTCTACTGAGAATCCTTAAGAAGACCATTAATGATTCTAGCTATAATTGACATCTCCAACTCAACCCCACCTTATGGGTTTACCACACTTCCATCCACACTCCCACTGGAACCACTCTGTTATCCCTTGTTTATGACATTGAGGTTGTTGTCCCCATTTAAATTGAGCTCCCTTCCCTTAGGATCTATCTCAAGAATTTGATGTTTGAAGAAGAATATCGAGTTGCTTGCTTGCAGAGCTACAACTCCTTGATGAGAGACACATTAATGCCCTAAATCATCTTCGTGTGTATCAAAATTGCTTGCGACTTCAATTCAATAAGAAGATCAAGCCTCATGAGTTCAATGTTGGTGACCTTTTCCTTCAGCATAATATGAAGAATCTTCATAATCATGAAAAGAAAGGAAATTTTGAGCCTAATTGGTTGGGTATGTTTGCGATCACTCATAAGTATGGTTCTATCACTTATCAAATTACAACACCAGAAGGAGTTCCTATTCCTGGTCCGGTCAACATTGTCCATCTCAAGAAGTTCTACGCATAATCTCAACAACATTGTTTACATAAATTTATAATATTGAAAAAATCTAAAAAATAGAAAATATTCCTGAAAAAAGTCCTAAAAATATTTAAAAAGTCCTAGATTTTTTTCCAAAAAAAGAGAGAGTAAAAGTTTGAAAAAATTGCAATAAACGTCCAATGGTGAAAACTTGGTAAAAAAAATGTCATGGGAAAGTGCCATGGTGAAAACCCCTTTGCGAGCCTCATGTGTAGTTAACCTAGAGCCATCGTCTATCAAGATTCTCCTCTTCATTTCTCCATATCTGTGTGGAAATCCTGTATTGTTTTCACTGCTAGTTCCACTCACTTTGCACACACTCACATGAAACTTCATTACTAACATAGTTGGAACAAGGATCTACACGTACATATGATCCAGTTAAATTGAGCCTTATCACGACCATGATTCTTTGGCAAACATAATGATCATACAATGCTTCATCAAAATCTATCTTAAGACCATCTTGATCTCATGGGTTATTCTATTCATCTCTATTGATTTAAGATGTCATTATTCTTTAGTCAATCTAATCACTCAACCCTTCAGGATGTATCCTAAGCTGGATAATCAATCATATATTCATTTTAGGCAAGAACTTTGGACTGAATGACCACTTCGTTAGGACACCTTCTTTTAGTTTTATTCTTTGTGCTCAATGGCGTCTCCCTTGAATTGCCTTGATCTTTTTTTATCTAGGTTCATTGGAGATGACATAAACCTCTCCATGTGATTTTGTGTGGTATGATCTATTTGTGGTGATTTGATGCATATCTTTGTTGAGTGGATGGTTATGATTATGCATACCATACTGGAGGAAAAGTCTTTTACACATTCCTACCAAGACTACTTATCATGGCTTGGGTGTACTAAGGCTTCCCTATAAGGTTTATTGTGTTTTTCCCATCATGACTACCTATCTACATCTATATCATTGAGCTCACCTTGTCTTCTTGTGAGTTTGGTCCACGCAAAGGAATTTTGTGATTCATGCTTTCTAGCATGTGATGCATTTTTCCAATGCAATATCAAACTAGGGTGTTCTCTTCAATGGTAACATGATACAAATCCCACAAAATCCCTTTTTGGCATATATTTAGGTTTGATTTTTTAGTTAAGTTCATTTTTCATTTTGCATTGTGAGGCCTTCTTTTTATCCCCCATCTATGCCTAGCTATGTGTTCCCCTGAGTTACTTTGATACACAAAAAATAACTTATGTTCATTTAATTTTGCATGTTCATTTTTCATTTACATAACCATTCAGTTGCATTATTAGCCCCATTCATTAAATACATTTTCATTTATTTTTCATACATGATATCAATTGCATTTCCCATGTAATCCATTTTGCATTCATATACTCATTTTCATACAACATTAATCATTATAAAACATGCGCATATATTTAGAATTAATCATTAATACATAACCTATATCTATATATCATACATTAGTAATCATCATATATACATAATAAAATCTCCACATAAGCATGATACAATTCATCACATTACATAATTCATATAAGAAAGTTTTATCACACACATCCTGCATCACACAAGTTAGTCCCAGTAATAGATATAATCATCTGCATCACATAGTACCCATATAAGCATTAATATTGTAAATATTGCATCATCATATAAATAAACATGAAGTGTCCATAATACATCATCCATATAGTGTCATCATTAATATGTCATGTCCTACATCACAATGTATACATCTAGAATACATGTGTACCTAAGTGTCATTGTACATTTCCTCTGATATCAAAAACTACAAAAACAAATGTATCAAACTATATCAAGGGGAGCTCCCTCATATAGCTGGTACCCCTCCCCCTATGGAACTTCCCTCTCTTCTATCTTGTGGAAATCTCATCGCTAATGATCCTTGGGATGCACCTACTCCTATGGAGTGACTATGACTAGTAGCTCTCTCACTATAACCTAGATCCCTTTGACTTGCCGGAACAACATCCTGATGTAACCGCTAGTAGTACTCCCTCTCCTTGACCAGTCTAGTCTCTTGTCAGACAGATGAAAAGGCCTCTTATTCTATCTACAGATCCCCCCATCTTGAGGCTTCCTAAAGGGATATCTCTCTCTCTCCCCCTATCTCTGTCTGTAGTCATATGCTAGTGATCCCTATCAACTGTCATCATTGCCAGCTCTCTCGCTAAATCCTCTATCTACTAGTGAGGTATCCCCCATGTAAGTATCAACTATCATGAATTATCCTCAGCCCACTCATCCCTGTGGTATGTCTAGGGTCCTCTGCACATGATGTTCTCTATCACTCTCTATCGGTGCCACTCCCTCTAATCGTGCCACCTCATCCTGAAGAGTTGCCACCCGCTCATGATCCTCATGCATCTCATCATCTCCTAGTCCCATCTCCTGATCCTCCTACATCACATCCTCTAGTAGTTGTCCCAGCAGTGTCTCTCTTGGATCCTCCCTCTCTTCCCATCCTCCCTCTAATCTCTCTAGCACAATAGCTCTCGGTGCCTGTGGTGGGCCACCTACACTTGGAATCTTGACTACCCCTCTTCTCCGCTCTATAGACTGGAATACTCTAACACTCAGGACTAACCTCTGGCATTATTTTCTCCTCTATCCTCCTCCCCATCACTCTCCTCATTATCCTCATCACTCTCGTCATCATAATCCCCTCCTCATCCTCATCCTTCGACTCTGACTCCTCCTTTGACTCTTTATCCTTTGGCTCTGTCAATGTCACTAGCCTATGCTCATCCCACCACTGTACATACTTTGTGGTCACCCCTACATATTCTACCCATGACTGTGTTTCTGTCCATGGTACTGGATGCATCCCTTTTTAGCTCGCTCTAGCAAGCTATAACTCTACTCCCATCCCCTACAATGATCTGGTCTCCCTAGAAACAAGATGATTTGGATAGTTTTTTGGTACTACATCCTGTATGACACCGAACTATCTATGAACCTAGGATTTCATGCACAAGGCTATCTGAAATGATGTCCTATCAATCAACCAAAAATCCATCTACACATACCCCATATACTCTGTATTTAGCCTACCATCCTCCCTATCCTCCTTCTCAGTCTAATAACCCCATGCCTCGCAGCCTCTGTATGTCATCCACTCAAACCATATCATCTCATCTAGTCATCTCCGCCAACTCTCCAATGATCTCACATCTCCATAAGTTAGTGGTGGTCTGTAACAACATGCATACAACTCATATCGTTGTTGCACTCCTCTTCCTCACAATGGTTTGACCACTGTGTTGTGCTCCCATGCCCAAACAAGTAGTAGAGTCATCCATATTCCTACCGTCCTCTATGTCCGATAAGCACACATGTGTATGTCATAGTATAGTTGTGCCAAGATCATGTACCCCCGATAGTACACTATTCCCTCCTCCTCCTAAAGCATCCAACTCATAAATCTAGCCCATCCAATAAAAAACCTTTACCCTGAATGATCTGACATCACCCTCCCTCCTATGATCCCTACCAAATAGAATGCCAACCTAGGAAGTCCTGCATGTATCCCTCCTTGCCATGATAGCCACTGCCATTATATCAGTAGCTGACCTGCCTGTCTCCTTAAGGTAATCTCTAGGTAGGCCTCTGCACCCTCTAATCTATACTCCAAGATGTGTTCCCTGATCAAAACCTATAAAATCCTCTAGACATCCAGTAGTGTAATGACCGCCTCCCCCATTTATAGATGGAAGCTCTATGTGTCAAAGTACCATCTCTCTATCAACATAGTTATGAGCGCATTATGCACTCTCATGCATGACCACTCATGGACACAATGACATCCACATAGTGTGATGTGTCTACACTCAGTCGCAATCAGTTTATTTGTTAGCTCCATCATTTCTCACCATCACTCCTTCAACCTGATCAGATGGTTGGGCTCCTTCAACCAACACCAAAATCGTCAGTTAGTGGTCTAAAATGATTACTTACTAGATTTTTATCCTGTGTCATTCTAGGGCATGTTTCCCATTCCCTATCATTTCTTCTCCCCTCCCCCTATCTTCTTCTAGCCTTGGGAAGACTTCACTCATCCTTGGTCATTTGATGACCTTCGCCTCTCAGCAGTTTCCCCTTGTTTCTTCCCTTGGGGTGGCTTTGCCGTTGCTGTCACCTTCTTTAGGTGATGCTCTCTCTCTCTGCAAGTTACCTCTACCCTTGCGCGGGGTGAGGCCTCCTGTTTAAGGATGGGTGCCCATCCCAACTACAAGGTAGAGCCACCCATTTAAGGATGGGCGGTTTTGCCCGCCCCAGCCATGAGGCAGAGCCACCCGTGTAAGGACAGGCAGTCATGGGGAGGAGCTGCCCATTCTTAGGGAGGCGATTGTGCCCATCTCAGTTAGGCAGAGCCGCCTGTCGATTGATGGGAGGCCACACTTGTCCCAGCGAGAGTGGAGCCGCCCATCGGTTGATATGTGGCCGTGCTCACCTCGATCATGGGAAAGGCTGACAGTTGGTCGACAGGCTATCACACCCACCCCGGCTGGGGCATAGCCGCCCTTCAATTGAAGGGTGGCTGCATCTTCCCTCGCCACGAGGCAAGGCTGTCCATTGATCGATGACCGGGGTTGCTCATCCTTTCGGCTTAGCCCCCCTCCCGTTTTCCACCCTCACCCATTTTTCCCACCCATCTCCCATTTGTTTTCCCTCCCCCCATCAATTTTTTTTCAAATTTAATTAATAATTAAAAATAATAATTAAAAAACCAAAGTAGGTTTTCAAACTCACCAGATCGCCCCTGCCCGCGGGTCGCTGGTGGACTCAGACTCGCTCCCCCAATTGCTGCCTCTCTTTCCTGTTTGTTATTTCCTCTCCTGCCTCTTGGTTTAAGTGACCTTTTGGTGTCCCCTTTTGACCTTTTATAGGTCTTTTAAGGGGATGACTTTATTTATTTTTCTTTCTTTTCTTTTTCTTCTCTTCTTTTTCCCTTTCTTCCCCTTTTTGAGAAAATTGCCCAAGTTACATTTTTTGACAAATTTTCTCGAGGGAGCACATGCTTTTCTCTCTCCGATGTCTCATTTTCTTTTCTTTGACGTGATACCAAATTTAACACCACATCGAAGAGGGGCAAAATGTAGACACCTAAAACTATCCTTAATGAAATAAATATGTTATTTATTTAATTATAATATCTTTGATTAATTTAAAAATATATTTATTTATTTAATTAATTCATCAGGCCTTTTTATCTATTATTTAAATAAATATTTTTTATTTATTTAAATAATTAAATAATTTTTTATTTATTTAATTAAACCTTTTCCTAAGCTTTTACTTCTATTTATTAAATAAACACTTTTTGTTTATTTTATAAATTCACTAATCCTTTTCTTCTATTTTCTTAGCCAATCATGTGCAATCACATGGATCAACAACAGAATTTTGAGCTTGTGACAGTTTACACTTGTCTCTTCATTTGGCTTTTACTTCAAAAGTTAACCACTCTCTTTAAACACTTAATCCTAGCCACTCAACCCTTTTGCCTCTTAATCTCTTTCACCCAAGTCAAACCCTACCCACACTTTTAATTTTAGCCACTCATTTTATTGCTCTTAATTCTACCCCTTCATTTTCCTGACAAGTCCATAAAAGGAGATGTCACTCCTTATTTTAGTGTTAGTTATGAACACATACATTTGAACACTTGAGCACTTTAGTTTTCATACTAGTTTAGTTTTCATTTCATATCTATAAATTACATGTTAGGTAATGGAATCAATCTTAGTTATTTGATCTTGCATTTTCATTCTAGATTGCTATTGCATTTACATTTTCATCTTGTGAAGCTTGGGACAAGTTCCTCATACTTGTTCTCAATCCCTTCACCATCCTTTAGCTTGCATCATAGTGAGATTTATTATATTGTGTTGGGAGAGCACACCCACAAAATGTCTAAGAGCACATCAAACAAGGTTTCTTTGGGTGCCCTTATTTTATCTCATTGGAGGTTATAGTGGAAATCTAGTTGAATTTCATGTTTATTAGCATGTTTTGATCACTTCATATTTTTTGTATTTGCATGCTTTTATTTGTTGTGCAGCTGTAGGTATTTTCATTGCATATAGTAATAAATGGATTTTCAGAAACAAGAGGAATGAGACAGGTCATGTGGTTAGGAACAAAACAAGATTGGTGTGTAAAGGTCATGTGCAAGTGGAAGGCCTGGACTATGGTGAAACATTTGTACCTATCGCCAGACTTGAAGGTGTTAGAATAGTACTTTCTTATGCTGCTTATAAAGTATTCAAGGTATGTCAAATGGATGTTAAGTTAGCTTTTGACAATGGTGTTTTGGAAGAAGAGGTAAACATTGAACAACCTGAAGGATTTTCTAATTCAGAAGGTAAGAACATGGTGTGCAAATTATAGAAAGCACTGTATGGATTGAAAAAAGAACCTCGTTAATGGTATGAGAGATTGCACTCATATCTGATTCAGATTGGTTTTCTTAGGACAAGTGATAATAGTAATGTATATTTGAAGACTATGAAAGATGGCAGGCTACTAATTGTAGAGATATTTGTAGATGATATCATTTTTGGTGGCATTAAAGAGATGAGATGAGTAAGGAATTTGAGATGTCTCTGATTGGTGATATTAAAATCATTCTTGGATTGCAGGTTCAACAGATGAAATAAGGTATCTATATAAGACAATCCAAATATGTAAAGGAAATATTGAAGACCTTTGGGTTAGTGGACTCAAAACTAGTTGGTACTCCTATGATTACTGGTTGTAAACTATCAAAGGAAGAAGATTCTAAAGAGGTAGATGAGACTCTTTACAAGTCCATGATCGGTAATCTATAGTATGTGGTGCATAGTAGACCAAACATGACACACGAGGTTGGATTAGTGGCTAGATTTTTATATAATCCTCAAGCATCTCATTTGGTTGCAGTGAAGAAGATCTTCAAATATCTCAAGGGAATTGAAGAATATGGTCTCTGGTATAGAAATAAAGGTAATTTCTCTTTGAATGTGTTTACTGATGCTAATTGGGCAGGTAATTTTGATGATCGAAAGAGCACAAGTGGAGATGCATTTTTTTCTCGGAGAAAGGCTTGTATCCTAGACAAGCAAAAAGTAGAATTGTATATTACAATATATAATTGAATCTCAGTATGTTTCTGCTACAATTAACTGTACATAGATAGTATGGATAAAGAAGATTGTGGAAGGAATTCAAGAGAAGGTAAATGAACCTATGATTATCTATTGTGATAATACAAGTACTATTAAAATTTCAAAGGGCCTGGTGATGCACTCTAAGACTAAGCATACAACTATCAAAGATCATTTTTCTAGAGAATAGGTATAGGAGAAGGAAGTAAGGTTGGAGTATGTGCCAACTAAGGAGAAGGTTGCTGATATTTTCACTAAACCATTTCCTAAGGATACATTTTGATGACATGTAACTGATTGAATGTTTGATAATGTTAAGCTGAAGATGATGCAAAACATTTAACCAGTTAGTGGTTTGTATTGTCATTGATGTCAACTTGATATCATCTGTATGGTCATATACATAATGCCAAAGACTTTAGAGAATCAATGGAACAGAGGTTATGCTTTCAACAATGCATAAAATTCATGTATTCACTAAGTGACAGACCACACCGACATAGTGTACACCATCGATAAAGATAGAGATAAAGTCACAGTGATGCCCGACGAGCAAGAAGACAGTGTTGCCCGATGAGAAAGAAGACAGTGTTTCCCGATGATCAAAATCCAATGATTCCCGATGGACGGAGATCCTGAAGCTAACTGAAGTTACACCGATGGAACTGGCAGTTGTCACCGACGATGAATTGTAGAATTGACTGACAGAACAGAGACATCAGAAAATGACAAAATATCTAGCTGGCAGAGCTTAAGGATAGACTTAACTAAATGTTTTATTTGTTTTATTCAACCACAGTTGAGCAATTGATTTATACAGTTGGCAAGAAGATAACTATGAGATAATTTAGGAGTTAAAGCCGTAAATCAAATTGGCTAGATTATTTTTCACGCCAAGAATCAAGAATCAAGAATCAGAAATAAAGGAATATCATGTCTATATAAGAGACAAGCATAATTCATTTCTGAAAGCAATCAGATACATAGGGGAGTGAATTGAAAGAACATGCTGAAGAGAAATTGGTGAAGGATAAACTTCATACAGTCCTAATCAATCAAGCTAAGGGAGAGCTAAAGAATTCTGCAGACACTGACGAACAATAAAGCATAGCATCACAGAGAAGAAAGTGTGAAATACAAAGGAATTGAATTGATACATTAATCAGAGAGGTATTGTACATAAATAGATCTGAATATCTGCAATTCAAAGTTGCATTAGAAACAGGTCATTGTGTTTCACTTTAACCATTGAAGCATTAAGTCTCTTAGCAGAGCAGGACTTAACCGTCTTCTATAATTGAGGTATATCCTAATAGATTACCAAAAAAGGTTGATTCATGATAGTAGCATTAGTCTTACCTAAAGCCTATTGACAGTCTAAGAAGGAGGCTGATTCAAGGATGATAGTAAGATTAGCATAAAGCCTATTAACAGTCTAAAGGCTGATTCAAGGATGGTAGCATAGATGCTAGATACTAAGTGACAACCTATGTATAAAAATCCTCTAACAAGGTCACACTTAACCATGTGTTTGTAACCTTTAACAGGGCTCACTTTAGAAGAGTGAAAATTTGGGGTACCAGTCCCAGTGGTTTTTTCCCTTAACAGGGTTTCCACGTTAAAATCCATGTGTTATGTGTGTATGGTTTATTACTTTATTGTTTTACTTTTCACATATACATTTCTAGATTGATTGGTTTACTCTGCATATTTATTGAGCTTCGGTAAATAAGTTTTACTGCTTATCGGTAATCAAGGAGAATAAGACAGACAAGGTAAACCAACAGACAGTTAATTATTTCAAGTATTTCAAGGCATACATCTTGTAGGGACTTAATAATTTGAGGTGTATTGATTGGTGGATTAAAGTTTAAAGGATAAATTTTTGAGGCCACTGATTCACCCCCCCCTCTTAGTTATTACTAACAATTGGTATCAGAGCTTGTGTACTTAGAAGGAAAGTTTCAAGACTTATCAGGTATTGGCAATGATATTACTCAATACTTAGATACTAAATATGTGTTGCCTACATGACCATTGACGGTAGATCAATTGAGAGTAAAGCATGAAGATAATTGCATGGTTATAGAGCTTTATTCCTCACTCTTTGATGCTGAACTTGAGGATGTCAAAAATTGCAAAAATGCAAAGAAAATGTGGGATAAGCTAAAATTTGTACATGGAGGTGATACAAATGTTCTGAGAGCCAAGGTAGAAAGCCTTAGAGGAAATTTTGATGATCTCAGAATGAAAGAAGGTGAAAACATCACTCAGTACAACACAAGAATAAAAGAAGTAGTCAATGCTATATGAGGTGTTGGAGGTACACTTGAAGACGAGACAGTGGTAAGTAAAATATTAAGCACCTTATTGCCTGTATATGCTATTAGAGTCTCTTCTATTTAAGAAATGAGAGCAGTAGAAAATAATACAGTCACTCTTGATAGCTTGATTGGTAGACTGATTTCATTTAAGATGAATAATTTTGATAATAGTGTCTTACCACGTTTAGAGTCTGCATTTTAAGTCTTCTATGAGAATAAGAAAATCTAGTCAGAGAAACTCATCTAGAAGAGACAGTGAAAGCGAAAGTGAAGAAGAAGATCTAGATGAAATAGAAGCACTCATGGCGAGAAGAATGCAAAGAGGCAAAGGTAAATACAAAGGAAAGTTACCACTTGTATGTTTCAATTGTAAAGAGATTGGACACTTTTCTGCAAGATGTCCTAACAAAAGAAAAGATGACAGAAGTGATAACAGATCTTTTGAGAAGAAATATGACAAAGGTTATAACAAAGATTACATAGGTTACCGATGGTTAGAAAGAAATGATACCCGAGATTACAAGGATAAAGGCAAGAAGGCTAGCTATCTAGCTACTTGCAAAGATGAAGATACTGACACCGTACCGGATGATGATATCAAGATAGTATTTGTAGCTGTGAAGGATGATTCAGATGAGGATGAAAGGTATGAAGAAATTGCACTCATATCTAAGATTAGTAAGAATGATATATGGATTATAGATAGTGGCTGCACTCACCATATGACCGGTGACAAAGAAAAGTTCAATACTTTTGAATACTATAAAGGTGGTACAGTAAGAATGGGAAATGATGAAAATAAGCAGGAAAAGAAGTGTAAGAGGCTTACCGACAATAACAAAGCCAGACAACATCATGTGAAAAAATTGTCAAAAAGATAAAATGAAAAAATGTAGTTTCAAAAGTAAAACCCATACATCTGATGACATTCTAGAATTAGTTCATACTAATTTATGTGGACTAGTGAGGACAAAGAGCTATTATGGAGATATATATTTTATTCTCTTTGTTGATGATTATTCTAGAATGATGACAGTCATGTTTCTAAAAGAAAAATTTGAAGCATTCAAGATGTGTAAATGGTACAAGGCTATGGTAGAAAAATAGAGTGGTAAGGATCTAAAATGTTTAAGATCAGATATAGGAGGAGAATTTATATCAGATGAATTCACTAATTTCTGTAATGAGCATGGTATTAAAAGATGGGTTTCTGAACTAAGAACACCACAGCAAAATGGGATTGCTGAAAGAAGGAACAAATCAATAATTGATTGTGCAAGAACACTGATGATAGAGAAGGACATCACCTAGATCTTCTGGAGGGAAGTTGTTAGCACTGCTGTCTATACACTTAACAGAGTACAATTGAGAAAGGACTCAAAGAAGACTCCTTATGAGCTATGGTATGGTAAAACACCAAATGTAAGTTACTTTAAAATATTTGGCAGTCAATGTTATGTCTTAAAAGATAACAGAAATGGAAAGCTTGATGCCAAAAGTGATGAAGGTATTTTTCTGGGGTATTCTACCAAAAGAAAAGATTTTAAATGTCTACTCAAGGCTTCTAACAAAATAGTTGAAAGTACAAATGTGAATATTGATGAATTTGCAGAAAAAAATGAACTGGAAAGCACAAAAGAACCAGAGGACTACAACAAGTTTGTATACTATGAAGGACCCATAACTCTACCCAAGCAACAATGCTTAAATCCAGAACAACAGAATGTTGCAACCGAAGGTCAGAATGTTGTTACCGACGGTCAGGATAATGATCAAAATGATGTGCAAGGTAATGAAAATCAAACTAATACACAAAGAGATGTACCTATACTTGCAAGATATGTAAGAAGGAACCATCTAGAGGACCAGATCATAGGAGATAAGAAAGCTAGTACAAGAACAAGAAGTAAGTCTTTAAAATCAAATTGCTTAATTTGTGAGTTTGAACCAAAATCTGTCAATGCTGCACTAGATAATGAAGAATGGATAAGTGCTATGAATGATGAGATTGAATAGATTGAGAAGAACAAGACATGGTCACTTGTGC
>MU223921.1:2229257-2276664 GCA_018584345.1 Thuja plicata | reverse complement strand
TTGGCTCCTAACAGGGCTCACTTCATAAGAGTGAAAATTTGGGGTACCGGTCCCAGTGGTTTTTTCCCTTAACAGGGTTTCCACGTTAAAATCCATGTGTTATGTGTGTATGGTTTATTACTTTATTGTTTTAATTTTCACATATACATTTTTGGATTGATTGGTTTACACTGCATATTTACTAAGCTTCAGTAAATAAGTTTTACTACTTATCGGTAATCAAGGAGAATGAGGATAGACAAGGTAAACTGACAGATAGTTAATTATTTCAAGTATTTCAAGGCATACATCTTGTAGGGACTTAATAATCTGAGGTGTATTGATTGGTGGATTAAAGTTTAAAGGATAAATTTTTGAGGCCACTGATTCACCCCCCCTCTTAGTTATTACTAACAGATTTGAGTATCTAAGAGGTAGGTTGGGGGTCCTTCCCCTAACCGAGTTGAATTGAAAGAATGCGTTGTTGCGTCAATCCGAGTGTATTCATTGAATATCTTTATATTTTGATTGATGTTGTGGGGATACTCCTTAGGGGAAGTAGTCTATGTTATAATGTCTTTTGGTTAACCAAGTATAATAGAACAAATATCAGGTGTGTTTGGTGCCTTTGGCATTGTTGTCAAAGGGGGAGAATGTGATTGAGAGAGTAGTGAAGTTTAGTGAAAGACATAAGTGGAACCATTTTTTGTATCATGTTGTAGAATATAATATAGAGTTGTATAAAGAGAGAGTTTTTCCTTCAATTCCAAAGGAGGAGATTGTTGGCATAAATGATGTAGTGATGGTAAGAAAGTTTTGAACTTAACATAATGTAGATTTGATTACAGGATGATCAGTTATTGTTAGAATTAATAATTTTACTTTGGTGTATTATTTAAATTAGAATAAACCAAGGTACCCTAAATTATATTTTGTCCTCTAGTCCAAGTGGGAGGACATGTCACATTTTTGTAATTCCTTTAATATGGAGTTTAGATATTCCTCCTTAATATGATTCTCACACTTGGCACACACTTAATGTGAATGTGGTATTCATAGAATATGGGAGTTGCATGAAAACTCCATCACTCATCTCTATTTAAGAGATGCTTCTCCACACACTTAGAGCGATCTTCTCACAATTTTTTCACTTCTTCTCACATTCTCAAACTTCCTCTCTCATTGTTGTAATGAGCTTCTTGCTCAGATTCTCTCTCTTTTTCTAGACTTTCTTGCCTCATTCATATTATATGCACAAGGGGTTTTCTTTAGTTTTCCCCTTTCAAAATTATTGTTTCATTATGTTGATCTTGGAGCATCTCTATAGTTTTGGTGATTGATCTTGAAGCTATCTCTCACTCTTTGTGGTTATGGTAAAATACTTCTTGTTTGCTTCACTCAGATTATTTCCTAAGCTATTTTTCATTTTTTTATATTTCCTTCATGGTATCAGAGATCACTAAATCCTTGTTTTGAGTGTTGCATGAAGGTGTCATTCGAAGGATATCTTGGTTGAGAAGAAGGAAGTTTTTTTCATTGATTGTTTAACCTTTTTTTTGTAGGTTTCTCGTTATTTTTTAAATCAAAGTTCATTAATCTCCATTTCAAGTTTTTTTTTCAATCTATCTTCACCATCTATCAGGAAACCACGAGGTTTTTCTTTCCTTTTTGCATGATTTTCCAACGATTTGCAGGCTTAATCTTCATTTTTATCAGATTTCACAATATATCTAATCTTTTTTTGTAGGTTTATATATTGTTTAATCTTTTCTCACTATTCTTATTCAACATTTTGTTTACTATTTATTATACTTCTAATTATTAACCTTGATGTCTCTTATTGCTATTTATAACTCTGTCATATCTCTGTTCTTTATTAAAGATATTTATCTCTGCTATTATTTGTCATCTTTGGTTTTAATAATATCTCTATAATATACCTCTATTTTTTTATATCTCTGTATCTAATCTCTGTGGTGTTTCAGGATTCAACCCTCGCTGCTCCCTCTAACCTCGCTACTTATTTTCCTTTTATTGTTGTTCATCTCCGTCATTCTTCTCCTCTCAACTAATCATTTTTACTAGTCACAGTTCTCAGCTCACATCAAAACATTTTTTTTCTTTTCACACCAAAATGTTTTTAACTTTACACATCATTTCCCTTACCCAAAAATGTTTCTTTTAGCATTGTATACTTTTGGTTTTGCACAATTTGTGTTTATGCATTGCTTCCCCAAGCAACACTTTAGCACTCATCCTCTAACCAAACGCTGCTCCTATCACAGTTCCTCTACCCCTCACATCTCCAAATACTGTCTTGTAAGAGATGTTGCAGTCAAAAACATTTTTAAGTATGTAGTGTAAAGGAAATTAGTTACAGAGAACAATGTTAAATGTCTGAAAATAAAAAAAATGTTTAATTTAACATTGTTCTCTAGTAGGTTTTGTAACGTTCCTTTTAAATTATTAAAATGTTTTTTGATTCTCTTTGTATTGATTATTGTAAGTATCTCAGTTTGGTTACATAAACTTATTTCAATCAACTAGTTGGTTGCAGACTTTAATCATTGGTTGGATTCCTTCTTTTGTGTCTTGTCATTGCGCATCAATTCTTCCACATTTGGCAACATTTGTTTACATCTATTTGTTTAAAAAATCCTTGTTAACCATTATACATTGTTTTTAATACATTTTTATTCACTAATCCATATTTTATTTTAATATTAATCATTTCTCCTTTATCATTTTAAACATTTAATAAAATTCTAATTTTTTTTTAAATTTTTTTTGTTACATTCATAGCGTGTTTAACATTAAAGTAAGCTTATTTTTCTTTCTCTTTAACATTATATATTCATTGTATTTCACTGCATTTAAGTTTTTGATTATGGTAAAAATAGGTTTTGAAGGGACCCTGAAACCCTTTAACAAAAGAGACAAGAGAAAGGCATTAAAACCCAGAGAACAACAAGCTGCCCCAAGGAAGGAAGTAGGCTACAAAGGGACAAATCCCAGATTTAACATTAAACAACTACAAAGAAAAAAGAAAAAAAAGCCGCTGGAAGAAAAATAGAGGAAAAAGCCACCAGCACCGAGAGCAAGACAGAGTCTTCAGGAAGCTCTTAGATTCCTCCAACTGAGTCTGCATAGTCTTCACATTGTCTTTCAGCTTTTGAATATCTGGATCCTCAACCTTCTGCTTCTTAGACCTAGTACGAGTGCCAGGTCCCATATGCTGGGTAGGAACAGTAAGGTCAATGGTCTCTTTGTTTCCTTCCAGCCAATTACTCAGAGACATTAGATTCTCCATAGTGGACCTCATACCTATGTTCACCAGACTAAGCAAATGTTTTAGCATTTCCTCATTCCCACTTATTTTCTTCTGGATAGGTATCATGGCTATCTCGACAACTTTTTTAATTTTTTCTTCAATATCAGAACCGTGATCATGCACAGGGACATTGGCATTGTGAGGAACCTCCTTTCTGAGAATTGATATAGTATCCTCAATCATAGAACTCTTATTTTCCAATTTGATACATCTATTCTTAAGTTCTACCAAATCACTTTGCACCCATTTATCCAGATTATAGCTGTAGATGGATTTATTTTTAGCAATCTCAAGGGAGGTCATGATAATAGTCCTTCTGACCTGTGAGTCCATCCTTCTGATTTCCCTTTGAAGAGACTGAGGTTTTCTACCATGAAGGATTCTCTCACTATCTTCTTCCTTATTCTCCTTCTTAGAGCTGGGAGAATCATGAGACTCCAAATTTTCCTCTCCCAGAACCTTAAAACTGTTGTCCCCCGAGTTATCTTTATTACTATCTATAAGATTAGTGTCAGTTTCTTTGTATTTTTTGGCATCCTTCTCAACCTCAATCTCATTTTTCTCTTTTCCTTCTGTGTTAACAATCTCCAGAACAGAGTTAAAATTTTCCCCAGATTTCAGATTATCTTGACTTTCCTCAGGGTTTACCTTAGCATTATTGATATCAGGATCCTCCAAATCCTTCACCACAGGGGTCTGGGTAGTGGGATTATTCTCAACATTAGGATCCATCTGAGAATTATTGACACCTTCAGTATCAGTTTCCTAAGGGATAGACTTCTCACCATTGGGTTCCTGGAGGATAGGACTAACAGGGGAGTCCGGGACATTCTTTTCAGAACTAGAGGCATCACTAAGATGCTCATCATTCTTCGGCTCAACCAGAGGCTTAGAGGTAGACAACTCAGAGGGAAAAAAAGCTTTCTTAGTTTTAGGATTCTTTGACAGAGACCCAACAGTCTTCCTTTTTTTAATCTGGGCAGGGATAGGGTCGGGAATGTGGTCTCTAGCATAATCATCTATAAGGAGAATAAGCCTGACATGGAGGATAGGGGAATTCTTAACTCTGTAGTCAGTAATGCTCTAGTTAAGCGAATAGAGGAGAAAGTAGGGGAAAGAAATGTGGATCTCATGTCTAAAGTGATTAACTAGGGCAAAATGATAATTGTAGACCCTAGAGAATCTACCCTCAAGAATGAAATATTCCATTATAACTTTAATAACAGAACCCCAAATTTTATCAATGTTCTCCATGTCAACATAGTCTTTCTTACCTTTCACCAGAAGAGCCCTCTCCTCATCGGTAACAGGAAATTTCTTATAAGCTCTGGTGCCTACCTTCACCTCTTTTGAATACTTCAGGCCATCCAGCAGGAGACCAGTGATATCAGATAGGACCTCGAGGCTGAGGCTAAAAGATTTTCCCACAATATTTACCGTGCCCTTATCCCAGCCATCGACGAAGGCTTTAGAAACCTCTGTGTCAAAAAAATGGAGTCTCTGAAGATATCGATGAACATGACCTTTCTTCAAGATTCTCCACACTTCATTTTCCTTCTTCCACTTGCATTCCGTAGGCTCTTCCCTTCTGAGATCACCACCCATGACCAAAATCTTCACCTGCTTATTTTTCATAGGCTGGGATTTGTTATGATTTTGGTTGTTTTTGATAGGTGAAAGCTATTAATCTGAATCGCAATCCTCTTCACATGCTCGAACTGGCCATAGATAATAATAATATAGTGGCATGCATTAAAGTTTGTGCTTTCATAATTAGAGTAAAAATCCAAATCTTGGATATGTACTTTGCATTAGTTTGGCCGTCATTCCAACTCCCCCTATCTGAGATGAATTAATTGATATCATTAAAAACCCTTTTAATGACTCCTTCTTTTTGCCTGATTTTATCATAATTAATAATTGATATGACCGCATCATTGCTCATAGGAATGCCTTTCCATTTCTGAATCCCCTCGCTTTTGGCTCCAATATTGGCAAGACAATTAGCAACCTGATTGGTCTCCCGATAATTATGAGATATGTGGAACACTTCAAAGGATTTGACTATAGATTTAATTTTGTGAATAATATGCTCTATAGTCCATGAAGGGGGATTGATATATTTAATATTATTTATAATATTTAAAGAATCACCTTCGAGCCAGACTCTTTTGAATCCCATTTCTTCCAACAGCAGGATAGTGTTGAGGGCAGCCAAGGCCTCTGCTCTATGATTAGACTGAAAGCCCAAGGGGATAGATATAGCACCTAAATAGTTACCAAAAATATCTTTGATGATACCCCCACCCCCAGAGACACCCGGGTTTCCTTTAGAGGCACCATCAAAATTAGCTTTAACCCAGCCAATAGGAGGAGCAGTCCAGATAGATAATTCTCTTTGGGAGAAATCTTGATATTTGAGAAGAGGAAAGTTCCAAGTAGACCAATTCACATCCGGGATGAGAGATCGGTACTTGCTAATGCTATTAGTTATAGCAGAACTGAAATTTTCCTTTATAGTTCTAGACATTATATTGAAGATGATTTCAGGTTTAGAACATTTCTCTCTGAAGATTCTATTATTTCTTTCCTTCCAGATACTCCAGCAAAGATGAGGCGGAATAAGATTCCAAATTTTTTTAACCAGATCATTATCAAAAGGACATCTCCATTGAGTAACAAAGTCTTGCTAAGAGTTAGGAAAGAACCAAACCAAATTCTAATTTTGAAAAACCAAAGACCAAACTTTCTGAGTAAAACTACAATGGATCATGAGATGATCATAGGATTTGGCTTGTTCAAAGCAAAGACTGCATCTATTAACATGAGAGAAGCCTCTTTTTACTAAGTTATCAATAGTTAGGGGCTTATTCTAGATAAGAATCCAAAAGAAAAAGTTAAGGAGTTTATATCAGATAGAAGCACACTGAGGCTTATCTTCCTTGGAGAAGAAGAAGGAACAGGCAGAGGCCACTGTGAATTCACCATTAGGAGAGAGGTTCCACACAATCTTGTCAGGATGATTATCTTCACTGAACCAGGACTGCAACTCTAACATAAGGGGGGACAAACTTCTATCAAGGCTAGAGAGATCCTTCCAAGAGTTGATATTCCTATAGTCAGAAACTTTATAACCAATAGTATTTTTAGCTTGGATAATAAAATCCTTCCATTCTTGTCTTTCTGAGAGGGGGCTTTCATAGGTCCAAGGATCATCCCAGAAATCAATAGTGGTCCCATCTCCCAATTTCCATCTTATACCTTTTCTCAAAAGATCAATGGACGAGCAAAAACTATTCCAGATGTAAGATCCATTAACCCTAGCTTCATTATTTAGGAGATCCTTCAAGCTGTTGGAGTTAGGGAGGTATTTGTTTTTAATTATACTATTCCATTGTTTAGAATCACCAAATATTCTCCACACTTGCTTAGCCAGAAGAGCCTTATTGATAAGCTTAATAGGTCTTATCCCCAGACCCCCTTTACTTTTAGGCTTGCAAAATTTTTCCCAGGCAATCAGACTGAGCCTTTTTTTATCTTCAACACCAGACCATAAGAATCATTTTTGGATAGTTTCAAGCACCACCGCAAACTTATGGGGAATCTTGAAGAGGCTTAAAGCATACAATTTAATTTGATCTTTTTATTAATTTCACTTCATTTAAGTTAATTTGATCTTTTTATTAATTAATCATGTCTACCCCATCTCCTGAAATCAAATTGGACAGTTCTAACTATCATCAATGGAAAACACATGTTTCTTTTATATATTTCATTTTAAGCATTTGCTACAAATGCCTTTGCTTCTCAAGCCGACAAGCTCTTAGAATAATTGGTCTTTCTATTATTCCTGATCTATACGTCTTGATTGGACATTGCACCAAAGCCCATCAAGCATGAGACATTTTGAAACAAACCTATGACAGCTCCACCGAATCATGAAAGATTCAACTCCAAGACAACTTGGAAGACTTGAGGTATATAGATTTCAAATCTATGGATGAATTCTTACTTAAATTTGATGCTATTAAAACTCATTTAAGTGGTTTAAGTGTTATGTTAACTGATATTAGATTAATTACTATCATTCTAAAGAAATGTCTTCCTAAAGAATTTCAATAGTTTATTACGAACATTCATTCTCAACTTTCTATTTCTAGTTTAGCTTCTCATTTAAGTTATTCTATTTTTCAAAATTTATTACGTCAAGAGGAAGCTAAGTTAATGTGATTTAGTACTCTTAAATCTTATGATCATGCTTTTATGTCTAAGCATCAAAATCAAAATAATAGCTCATATAATAATAATACCTCTAATAATAATAATTATTCCTAATAATAATTATAATAATCATGACAATACCCATCATAATGTTAGCGATAATTGCAATAACCATCATAACTCAAATAATCAAAAGATAAGCTCTAATCAAAGACCCCATTGCACCTACTGTGGGAAAGATGGTCATGTAACTAATAAATGGTGTAAAAAGAAAAAGGATAAAAGGCACATGAATCAAAATAATCAACCTTCTAATTCTATGGAGGATAATGGTAATCAATCTTGTCATGCATTTACAATTCATCATAATGTTACTAGCCCTTTTTAGTGATATGGTGCATCTTCAAGGGGTATTTCTTTATTTAGTATTTTAAATTGTTACCGTATGTCCTTAATGTTGCTTAGTTTTTAATTTGTTCAAGTAATCATATAACATTTCATTCTAGTGGATTATTTCATTATTAGCATTATTTTATCTATGATTTTATATGATCTATTGTTGTATCTTTTATGAGTTCCATTTGATCCATTATTCCCTTTGTAAGTTGCATTGGATGCACTTACTTCAGTTGATGTTTATCAACTTGTTCCATTTATAAGTTGCATTAGGATGCACTTACTCCGGTTGATGTTTATCAACTTCTTCCATTTGTAAGTTGAATTGGATGCACTTACTTCAGTTGATGTTTATCAACTTGTTCCATTTGTAAGTTGTATTAGGATGCACTTACTTCAGTTGATATTAATCAACTTGTTCCATTGCTTTTTTTTCTCTTGGTGAAGTTGTTCTTGAAATCCTTCTTGAATTTTGTTAGATTTCTCATATATTTGGCAGGAAATGTTTTTTTCTCACTCATAAATCTTAGTTCAAATTATTGTTTTGCATATGTCAATCTTAATGTTGGTTTAAATTATTCATTGCTTATGGTTGATAAGTGTAGACATGATTGGCTAATCAAATCAAATGTTTATTGGTGCTTGAGTCATATGTTCTACTCTAATTATTGTTTCTTCTCTCTCTCTCTCCTCTTTGAAATATTACTAATGTGATGATGAGTTTGCATTCTTCATTGCTTATAACATGAGTCATGTAGGTTATGGATTAGCTACCCATTCGCTTGCAGTAACTCATTAATGGAGTGTCTATATCCATGTGATTGATGCAATGTTGTGTTGGAAATATTGTTGGAAAACTACAATGGAAACAATTATTGTTTTGTCATTGATGTCAAACCTTAACAGGTGAGACTATTGCTATCTATTTGAGTACCATATCTGTTGATTGATGAAGGATATTTAACAAGAAGACCAAGTGGAAAAATGAGTTATGAGAAATCACAAGGGTACTAGATCAGTTGGCACATTGGCAAAGTAATGAGCTATTTATCTTTCGATGATAGTTTACTGAGAACAATTTGTGCCAAGTGCCAGTATATGCTGAGTGAAGTCAGTGATGAACGAGTGCCAGTAAATTGCCGAGGAACACAGTGTTGGCCGAGCAACAGTATTTTGGTAATTGTTGAGATTTGAGATCTCTAGCCAACATAATTGATTCTATTGGGATATGTAAAGTTAATTAAGGATAAGAACGATTGATCCACACTATGTAAATGCACGGGTAACCGTAATTAATGCATGGATCAAAGATTTAATTTGTGATTGTATTGGAGAAGTAAATTAAATGTAAAGATGGAAAGATCCGTTAGATCTGACCTAACCTAAGATCTACGATCTTGATTAAGTGGCAAAATATGTATCTGACCTAGATGAAGAGGTATAAGATAACCTCAGGAGGTTATTCATGATGTATGCTATGTATACGTAGTATGCAAGAGGATTGCATAGTTAATTGACTGATTGGCATGATCTAGCAGAGAAGGCTAAACAGAGAAGCAAAGAACTGCATGAGTGATTGCTTAACGGATTTCCAAGTAGATCTGAAGATTGAAATGAGAATGGAGGCCACTTAGTGAATTAGCATTAGAGCTGAATTGGATCTAGATTTGCAAAGTAAGTTGTATGTATCAGATCACACGTGCTGATTACATTCTAACTATTGTATCAGTCAAAATAATTTAACTAGGTTGACCTAACAGTCATTGTATAAATCCTTTAGCAAGGTGACATTCAGGTGGAATGTTCTAAGTCCTCTAACAAGGCCACTCTTGACAGGGTGATTAAATCCTTTAACCAGGTCACATTTAGCAGTGTGTTTTGTAACCTTTAACAGGGTTGGCTCCTAACAGAGCTCACTTCAGAAGAGTGAAAATTTTATAACATGTTATTGGTGGTTTTTCCCATATTGGGTTTCCACGTTAAAATTCTAGTGTCAACTTGTGTGAATGTTTATGTTGAGTTTTACTGTTAAGTTTCTACATGCTGATTACATCTGAACAGTAAACTGCATATGTATGTTGTTGTTTTATGTTATTGCTACCTAGCAGATCTGAGGTGTTCAAATTGTTATAAATTTTTAATGGGCACATCTAGACCTGAGGATAACTGATTCCCCCCCTCAGTTATTCTAAATTTATTCTAACATGTTGATGCAGGTCTAGTCATTAGTTGGTCTTATTCTGGTAATTTCTGCATTAGTATATTTATTTTGAGATGAGAAGATGGATTTTTTTTATTTTTTTATGTTAGATGAAATTCTTCTTATGGATAAATTCCTTGGTTCATGTTTCTATGTTTCTCTGTTTTAGGTGAATCTTCAAGGCCCACTTATGGAATCACTTCTCCTTCACATGTCCTATAACTTCAAGAAGACTACATCAAGACTTGGATCAAGACAATCAAATATCTTCCTTATATTGAAGATCAAGTTGTAAATTTTGTATAGAGACATTTCATTCTCATTGTAAAAATTTGGGTTTAATTCCCTTGATGTAAACACCCCAAGTTATGATTAAAGGGGGATTTTAGGATTAATAATATTTCCTTGGTGTATTATTTCAATTAAGATAAACTAAGGTATCCTAAATTAAATTTTGTCTTCTAGTCCAAGTGGGAGGACATGCCACATTTTTGGATTTCCTTTAATAAGGAATTTATATATTACTTCTTAAGAGGATTCTCACACTTGGAACACACTTAATGTGAATGTGGAATTCATAAAATATGGGAGTTACATGCAAACTCCATCAGTCATCTCTATTTAAGAGATGCTTCTCCACACACTTTGAAAGATCTTCTTATAATTTTATCACTTTTTCTCACGTTCTCAAACTTGCTCTCTCATTTTTGTAATGCGCTTCTTGCTCACATTCTCTCTCTTTTTCTAGGCTTTCTCGCCTCATTCATATTATATGCACAAGGGGTTTTTCTTTATTTCCCCCTTTCAAAATCATAGTCTCATTGTGTTGATCTTGGAGCATCTCCATGGTTTTGGTGATTGATCTTGAAGCTATCTCTCACTCTTTGTGGTTATGGTAAAATAATTCTTGTTTTCTTCAATCTCTTAGTTTCTTTCCTAATCTCTTTTGCATTTTTGTATATTTTTTACAGTTATTATGTCGTCATTGATGTCAACTATTGACTATGTGTTCTTAGTATGTTGCCAAGATTAGTTGTGATGTATGCTAAATTGCAATGAGTTTTAGTGGTTGTTATCTTTATGGGAGACTTGGGAGTGTATCTAGATATCTAATGTATGATGACTACTACTCAGGTGATCTTTTAATAAATTTAGAATCGATTGAAATATAACAGTGCAACTGCTAGAACAGTTAAAGACAAGTGATAGGTGATTTGAATGTTTTCTCAAATCTGAGTTGTTTCTTGTGGCATGGTCATAGGATATAGTGTTCAACATATTTTATAAGTTATAGTTGCAGCCACAACTCATTTGGATGACCGACGTACAAGATAGGTGATCAGTGAGCTTAGACAAAATTACAGTATTTGTGTTCTTGAGTGATAATAGTTAAATCTTTGATCGATGATCGATGTTGTAGTTTTAATGGAATTAGTCAAGTCAGTCATGATCTAGTGATGTGTCTTCATGATTAAAGGTGATGATTTGGAATCATATTGTTTGATGCTAGCATGTGGAGAAGATTCTTGAGGAATCTTGAGTTTGGTCAAAACATGTTTGACTCTTCGACGCAAAATCTTATGTAAACCATTTTATTGGCTGATGCGATCTGAGTGGGATACTTGAAATTCAACTATTAGGGCTTGATTAAGGTGGTTGACTCAAAATCCTAGTATATATTAGATGAAGTTGAATGACAAGTGTGTTGATCATGTGTTGGTGAACTGCGGTGCAAACTACATGTTGCGATCAATCCAGAGAAGAGTTGAGTGTGCTTAGAAAATATTTTGTGCTTCAACAGATTTGGTCAAGAAAAGGTAGTGTTTTTCTACAGATCATTCTTTCTGTTGCTCCCTAATAGTTGTGATAGATAAAATCCCCTAACAGGGTAGATCCTAACATATCTTTTGTTGTAAATACTCTAACAAGGTGAAACTTTGTTTAGTATTTAAATCCCTCTAAAAATGCTACTCTTAACATGGTAAAGTTTCTAACAAGCCTAAGGTAAATCCCTAAACAAGGTAGAACCTAATAGTGCTATTGTAAACTCCTAACATATTTATGCTCCTCATAGGGTGTACTTTAGAAGAGTACATCATATAGTGGTACTAATTCACATTGTGGTTTTTTCCCAATTGGGTTTCCATGAGATAAATCTTTGTGTCTATTTTTTGGATGGTTTTGGATGCTTATAGTTTTCATTTTATGCTATTAAGGTTAATCTTGTGAATTCTTCTTTAAGTTTGAGAGGTTAAAGAAATTGGAATACTTGGTTGATTACTGATCCCTGCCCCTCCCCCATGCTCTCAGTAATCTAATCTTAATAATAACACCCATCATGTTGTGTTCACAACATAAAGCTACTTTTCATTTGTGTTATTTCACTCATCTTCAGAATCATCATTGGTCCCAATTTGATACGTTCATAAAGTAATGAAAAGCCTCTACTAGATCATTATGTAGTGGGTATGACATGGAAAGGGAGACTTCTTCATCCACAAAATTTGTAACCACTCCAATATTAGTTTTCAATTATGTGAACTTCATTTTTCCTCACGAGTATAACTTTGGTCACTGTATTTTTGTGGTGGGTGATCACTATTTCAACTTCTAATATTGTCATCATTTTGTGTTCATGCACCACTCTTGCATAGGTATGTCACTTGTCAATATGCTTGGGTCAATTGTTTGTAGAGCACAATCTTTATTAGCTTTGGAACTATTATTACATTATTTATGGAAATTGAATGCAACTCAAATTATACATTGAATAATTATTTGTATGACTATGCCCTTGATATGACATCTGTAGTTATCCATGTTACTATTCTTTTGGATGCTTAAATCTATGTTTCTCTCCATTATATTATGCTAAGCTCTTTTAACAACAAAAAATGACTATCCCGAAGTAGAATAAAAAGAAAAGTCCCTGAGATCTTGAAAGAGATGTTGGAGCTGAAGGAGTCCATTGAAAAAATGGAAGAGATGTAGAAGGAGGCTGAGGTAGCCTACCATAAAATGATGTAATGTTTCTTCTTCTGGTCTAGAAATTTTGCTGGAAATTGTTCAAGCATTTGTGCTAGAAGTTGTGTTGGAAACTGTGCTTATCTTTGGCAGTTTTTGTTTTTTCCTATTTTAGGTATTTTGTTACCTCGTTGGGTCCTGCCTTTTGTTCATTGTAGGATTTCTATGTTTGTATGTGCCTTTGATGCCTATCTCTTGTAGCTTTTTGTAAAAGGTTTCGGGGTCCTTTCAAAACATGTTTATACCTTAATAAAAAAAATGACTATCCGCTTCATTATTGAAAATAACTATAATAAAAAAATGATAAGGAATATCCTTTATCATTTCTTTTGACTTGTTCCAAAAGGAAACACATCACTATCTTTATCTTCTATTATCTTCTCATTGTTATGTTCTCTGAGATCCTCACTTTCTTTGTTCTCTCATTTACTGTGATGATGCTTATTTATTATTGTTTCCTCTATTAAACACATGATGATAGCATGTTAGCATCAACCCTTGTGGGGTCCCATTCTACCCCACATGTTGTGATGTCAATGAAATCATTTTAAAGCATTCTAGTAATGAATATGATACACATACCTACACAATGAATAAACATGCTAGATAAAATAACGAAGTTCAGATTTTGATGGATACTGATATATGTGATGACTACATAACTAATTTGATGGTTAATGAGAGAAACTAATAATTTTTTTATATATTTCATATAGAATGATAAGGTATCTTGAGCTTTGACCCATTTTCCTCTCTTCTCTTGCAGGCACCTCTAGGATAGAAAAGCAAAAATATTTTTGGGTTCATCATTCAAATAAATGGTGGATCCCTTCTCTTTCCATGTGTTTTCCTCTGTAAATGTATAATTTCCTTTTATAGTATATCAATTCAGTTACTCCCATGACTTGTGTGGAAAACTAATCTTTTGAATTCATGAATAAATTTCAATTTTTTTTATGAATAGTTGTGTCATTATTTTTCTTGTAAAAAGACTTATATTGAATCTGTTATTCACTTCATATGATATCACTCTTTTAAATATCACTTTACTAGAATTAAACATGTACCTTTGACTTTTAACTATAAAATCTTGTCCAACTCTACCTGATTGAGTTGAAATAAAAATTAGGCAAAAATTATGGCAATATCTACTAAATGCTTGACTTTTTAGCATCCTAGACAAGTATCATGAACTTATGCATTGGGTATAGAGTCACAAAGACTTGAAAAAACCTTGAGAAACACCCTTTAAAACTTTTGTAATTCACTAATTGTATTGTTGTAACCTCTTATAATCTCATTTAGTAGATATATATTATCAGTGACAATGAACTAAAAAACTCAATGTTATAAATGACATATATCTACTTGATTGAGTTATAATAAGGAAACAAAAAGAACACATTTCTTATTCATTTAATGAACTCAAAACCAACTAAATAATTGTGCAAAATAGCACTTAGAGAATTTTTTTATCTAAACTATGTGAAAAAGCACATATTTGACACCTTAAACCTAGTCTAATATGTACAAATTCATATCATACCTCAAAATAAATGCATGAGGTGAATCCCATTAGCTGGGATTGAATCCATGTCACAATATAACTTATATAGTTGGAAGGAATTATGCCAATTAAATTATGATATAATATAAGGCCCACTCCAAAATGGCTCAAACTCGGATTATTTTCTAGGTTTTCTTTTAAGTTCATCCCACTTAAGCACTATGTCACCTTCTTGGAATGTTCTTGGGGATGCCCTTTTGTAAAAAGACCTTTTTTTTCTATGCTTGATGTTATTCTATCTTTCTCATTGCCTCCCTTCTAGAATATTCTAGCTCAACCAAGTGAGGTAACCTTACTATAAAAGGACCCTCTTCGATCATATTTATTTGATTCACTAAATCTAGTGTTGGTAACTCAAGTTTGATAGGAAGAATTTCTTCCTTTCCATAGACCAACATATATGTGACTATCTTATAAATATTTTACGAGTAATTCTATCAACCTATAAGGCTGATTTTATCTTAGTATGCCATTCTAATTTGTTACCCTCAATGTTTTTCTTAATGGTCCTGATTAAGTTCTTGTTTATGGTTTTCTCTTGGCCATCTCCTTGCATATAGTAGTTAGAAGAAGTATTCAAATAAATTCCATTTTTAACAGGCCAATTATAAATTTTAGAGCTATTAAAAGCAAGACCATTTTATGAAATAATAGATTTAGGAACTCCAAACATAGTAACCAAGTCTTCATAAAAGTTTAAGATAATAGTTTTATCCACCTCTTTGAGTGCTAAAGCTTCAGTCCATTTGGTAAATTAATCCGTAGTTGTTAATACCCAATTCTTTACACCACTAGATGAAGGGTTTATAACTCCAATAAAATCCAATCCCCACCTCATGAATGGTTTCTCAACTTGAATAGGCTACAAATGGTAAAGCTACCAATATTTCGTTACAAGAAAAGAAGGAACATTATTTTTTCCTCACCCATAAGTGAGCATATTTGAATAGGTTAGGCCAATAATATTCAATTGGCATCACCTTAACATTTATTGCTCTTGGTGAAAAATGGCATCTAGATGACCCCTCATAAAATTCATGTGCAACACTTTTTTTATAACTTGGTTAGGTTTAATACATCTCAATAAAATAACATAAAAATATTTCTTGAAAATAAAAACATTTAAAATTACATAAGGAATAGGTTTTAATCTATAATGCCTTCTTTTGGATTTATCCAAACCTTGTGGATACTCACCAATTTGAAAAAAATGAGCCATATCTTGCACCCAATCAATTACAGGAGCAAGAACAATTTCTTTCTCTTCATCTTGTAATGCTAAAATAGCTTCTTGTTCATGTTCCTCTCTAAGATAATTATACCATCAAAAAAATATTCACCTAGCCCTTTACCTCTAACCAACTTGGTAACATTTATTTATACATCACATTCTATTATCTTGGTCACCCAACTGGTTCTCTTGACACTAAAATATTTTCTTAACAAAACCTCTTTCACACTTGGGTTAGCAACCATCAAGATAATCTTGTTATTTGATAACATATGCCTAAACTTCCTCAAACTTATTATAACAACAAGGACATGTTTTTTTCTATGAATGTATACATCAGATTGTAGTCCTTAAGTGCTTGATTAAAGAATACCACAGGTTGTTCCAAACCTTCATCATTACATTTTACCAACATAGCTAATATAAAATCAATATTTCATAAGCATATAAAATGAAATTCTTTGAAAATTCAGGATTTAGAAGTGTAGGTGCTGCTACCAATGTCTCTTTAATCAACTCAAAACTTCCTTTTCCATGTTTAATCTAGTTGAAAGGGACATTCTTTCTCAACATGAATGTCAGTGTACCTAATAAATCAACTATATTAGGAATAAATATGGAGTAACAAAATTTATCTTACCAATGAATATTTATAACCCTTTCATGTGTGTTGAAAAAGGGAGAGTAAGAATAACACTTGCTCTTTCAGGGTCAATGGTGATACCATGTTTTGACACTACATAGACAAAAAAATTTCTTCATGAATTAAAATTACAATTTTTTTGGGATTAAGAGATATACCAAATTCTCAACACATTTCAAAAATATTCCTTAAATCTTTTGAATGATCCTTAGCCTCTTTACAAAAAATAACAATGTCATCAAGATATAATAAGAGAATCTTGTACATTAAAATCTGAAAATCCATGTCCATAGTCTTTTGAAAGGGTTCCCCCAACATTGGAAAAAAATACAATACATTTTCTTATAATCCATAGTACGCATTTGGTGGTGAAGGTTTTCTTGTATTGGTCCTGATATTTTACTAAAATATTATTAGAACTAGAATACCTATTAGGCAAGGAAATATTTCCAAACCAAAAACTACTTGAAGGATTTATTCCATGGAGGGTAGAGGGTGTTGGTCTTTCAATGAGGCCCTATTTAAGTAAAAAATTATATACATAGACTTATATCTCAATTTTTCTTCCTAACATGCACACGGTTAGAAACCCATGAATTATTGCTTGATGGAAAACTTAATACTACTTTAAATCAACTTCTTCGTGCATAAGTAGCTCTATTTTAGGATTCAAGGGACTTTGTTTTTTTCTCTCATAGGTATAACATTAAGCTCAAACTTAATAGTATCTTGGAAAAGTTGTAGATTAAACCATTTTAAATAATTATATTCCCATGTAAAAACATCACTTAACTCTTGAATAGATGAATAAATGCATGTTTTTTTAGTTGTACATACCTTGCCCAATTTGAGTAGCTTACCCTTGTAGAATTCAAACTCTTCATAATAATCTCGTTCAATTCGCATACTTTCCTTATCCTTCCTCACTTGATATATGTCTGAATTAAAAATGGATTCCAATGTTATTAGTCCCTTAGGTAGCTTATTTATTTTCAGCTTAACCACCCGATCTTCATATTATTTCTCTATAATTTACTAATTTTCATGTGAACTCAGCTTATTCTCTTAATAAATTTACAATTTTCTAATCACTATCAAATACCTTCTAGCTAACATTATTATATAGAATAGAAAGCCTAAAAAAAATCTTAATATGCTAATGATTTTTACCTTTACTAATCTCCTTAGGAATATCAAATTCAACTCCTACGATAGCAAGCCTATCAACATGTTTGTTTTGACTACTTGCTATAGAAAACAAATTGAAAGCATAAAATTCTTCAATAAAATCCCACACCTTATGATTATATGACTTAAGAAAGTCATTTTTAGTAAAATTATGGCTTCTTACCTGATTCATAAGGAGGTCACTATCCCACAACACCTTCTATAGATAATACCTCTTATCATTTCTGATTCCAATCCATGCACCAAAGCTTCATACTCAACAATGTTATTAGAACAATTGAAACAAAATATAAAAGCTGAAAAATACCTTTCACCTTTTGGTACAGAGGATAGAAGGAAAGAGGAAAAGAAAGAAGAAGAAGATACTCAACCAACACCAATATCTACAGAAAGGAAACCAAGGTATGTATAGAAGAACCATTTAGAAAATCATATCATTGGAGATAAGAACAAAGGATTTGTTACTAGAAGCAAAGAATCTAAAAATCATGCTTTTTTATATTTATTGTTGGAGGTTAAACCTAAACCTGTAACATAAGCTTGTAGTTATCAGAGTTGGATTAATGCAATGAAGGAAGAAATTAGTTAGATACAGAAGAATCAGACCTCAAAATCAGTGCCTAAACTGATAGACAAGAATGTGATAGGTACAAAATGGGTTTAGAAAAATAAACTAGATGAGAATAACAAGGTTGTGAGGAACAAGGAGAGATTTACATGCAATGGTTATTTTCAAATTGAAGGCATCAAATTTGAAGAAACTTATGCCCCTGTATCTTGGATGGTGGCTATTAGTATGTTCTTGGCATTTGTAGCATTCAAAATATTCAAGGTTTATCAGATGTATATCAAGTTCATGTTCCTAAATAGAGAATTGAAGGAAGAAATGTACATTGAGCAATCAGAAGGGTTCAAATCAGAATCAGATCCTAATGTAGTTTATAGGTTGAAAAAGGAATTGTATGGATTGAAACAGACACCTAGGGTCAGGCATGGAAAATTAGATAAATATATAATCTATCAAGGATTCAAGAAAGTTTGGGTCAATGAAAATCTATACTTTAAGATACTTTTAGACAAAATTTTGATTGTTGTTTTGTATGTTCATGATATCATCTTTAGAGGCAGAGATGATCTATGGAAGAAGTTTGCTAAAGAAATGAAGAAGGAACTTGAAATGTCCATGATTGGTGGATTAAATTTTTTTCTTGGATTGTAAGTAAGTTAGAATTACAAAGAAATTTCAATTTCTCAATCCAAGTATGTGAAGGAATCCAAGTATGTGAAGGAGTTACTAAGGAAGTTTGGCTTAGAAGATTGAAAATTTGTATGTACTCCCATTGTTATCGGTTGTGATGACATTAAGTTTTGTCATTAGTATACTTAAAGGGAAAAACATGATAAAGGTCATCGATATAAGCATAACAGGCGGACAACAAGGATACCCGATGAGATGAAAATACCTATTGTAAAAATGATAAGTATAGACTTGCCCGACGAACATTGACAAGAGTCAAACCGACGACAAGCATTATCGATGATACAGTATTGAGAATATCGCCGACGGAGAAGAAAAAGCATACCCGATGAACAATTCAATTAAGGGACACCGACGGAGTACAAAATTGATAGAACTAACAGAACAACCCGACCATCAGAACCGACAGTCAGTTATAGAACCCGCAAAAAGTGGATCTAACTTTACACGTCAAATAAAACATTGTAATTCTATTTATAGAGTTTTTATTTGTTTTAAATCTTTACTTGAGGGTCAAGTAAGAAAATTGTGAATTTTTTAAAGCATCCTAATGGATCTAAAACATATCTAACTAAAGATCAAGGTCAAGTTGTAAACCTTGGATCTAGAGTTAATTTGTAAAAGCGTGAATCAATAATAGAGATAGAAACTAGTATAAATAGATGTTCAATCATTTGTAATGTAATGTGACTTGCAATCATTTGACAAATGCTAGTATCCATAGAGAGCATCTAAGAAACCGAAGAGAATTCATGCAAAGTACATAAAAAGATCAAAGTAGTTATCAAGAACACAGAAAGGCTACCGACGAGCAGAGACAAGGTATCACTCAATCACTCAAGGTGATTACATTTACATTGTAAGCTTTACATGATCTATTATCAGCAATTAGAGATTGCATTCAATATTAGATCAATATTTATGTTATAGTTGCATTCTAACAAGTGCATCACAACTAAAATCCTTTTGTAGAAGGTGGACTTAACCATTCTTTGATAAATCTCTTAGCAGAGTGCACACCTAACGGTATTGATAAAGCTTCAAGTGAAGTAGATCCTAACAGGTCTCCAGTCTAATACTCTTAACATGGTAGATCATCAGAAGTGATCAATTGTAAGCCTTTATCGGCTCCCTTCTTATCTGCAGATAGTAAAGTTTTGTTGGTAGACATCCCCACCATAGTTTTTACTTCATAACAGGAGTTTTCTGCAATATCATATCATGTGTTATGTGTTATTTGTTTTCATGAATGTTTCTTGAATGTTTAAACATGTAAAGAACTTATATTATTATTTCACATACATATAGAAAGATGAACAAATAGATAGGAATATACAAATCTGATGACTCAAAGGTTAATGGGCCAACTACATAAAAATTTTTAGAGGTACTGATTCACCCCTCCCCTCACAGTACATCATTCCAATAATTCCAACAATTGGTATCAGAGCGAAGTCTCTTTCTTGAAAAGCTTAAAGACTTAAGAGAAAAGATCAATGCAATAGAAAAGTACAGACTAGAGAAGACTATTAAGAATGAGAAATTACAAATTTAGATTTACTATGAGCAGTATAAAGAGGCGAGAGTAAGCATGAGAAAGTTTCTTGATGAAAGAAAGATCATGGAAACTAAGCTTAATGAAAAAGATTATAAAGAAGAGGAGATCCCAGACTACTTCAACTATGCTGAATCATCAACAAGAAAAGCTTCAGACACATCAGTAGAAGATATCACAAGTCTACAAGAAGTCAATCTACATCTGACAAATAAAATCAAGATGCTGCAAATTGGTCAAGAGACTCATATGGTAAAAATGATTGATGTCATGAATGATTCAAGAAAAGCTAAATCAGAGAGAAAATTGGCTATTAATGATATGAGGAAAATCACTGAGAAGCTACAAGAAAAAGAATCAAAGATTCAAAGACTTACTGATCATCACCATGAGATTGCCAATCAGATTATTCTTCGAGTCAAGAGGAAAATAGATTAAATACTGAACTCATTGAAAGAATACAGATCATCGGTGAGCTAAGGGAAGAGAATGAGAAACTAAAGCATGAAGTCAAGATTAGAATCAACACAATGAATTGATTAAGAAAGTTGAAGATAGAAATAAAAGAATGGATGATTTCCTTGATGGTCAAAGAAGAGTCAACAACTACACAAGAATAGGGTATGCCGACAATGGAGAATCATCTAAGCAATCAGATCAAATGAATGTTTATGCAACTCCAAGGACCAAGAAGCTGTCATGCAATCACTGTGGAAAACCATGCCACACTTCAAAAATTTGCAGAAACAAAATGAAAGGTATTCCTCAATCACAATCTACTTTCATTGGTAATTGTTATAAATGTCACAAGCAAGGACACAAGGCATATGAATGCAGATCCAAGATGAAAAAACAAAAGAAGGAAACCTACATGGACAAGTACTTTCCTACCTGCAAAATGAATGGACATACATATCAGGAATGCTGGAAAAATAATAAGAAAGCATGGACACCAAAATAACCTGATAATGACTACAAACCAACAAGAGTAGGTAAATCATATGTTTGGGACTATAACACATGGGTAAATTGTACAACATGTGGAAGGTATGGTCATATATCTACCAATTGTATGAGAAAATAGACTAGAAAAATAAGAGGATGGTTCAATCTAGGTATGGCATGTTTACATTGTCATAAGGTTGGACATGTGATAAAAGATTGCAAAGACCGACTGATAGAAACAAACACTTATCCCAATGGAAACACCATTGATGACATTAAGAAGATGAGAAATAAGATGTGGGTAAAATCCACAAACACTGAAGGTGCTGGAACAAGAAATACAATTGATGATGCCCCATCCAATGGATCTGGTGGCATCACTATCTCCAACTAAGTTGCACAAGTAAGTATGGAACTACATTATGACAAGTTATATTATGCATAAATTCCATTTACATATTGATCATATAGACAAAATTAACATTATTGAAGATGCACTATATTGTTACTTGTAATATTATTAAAAAAAAACATCAATTAATGGGTACAAATTAGCATCGATGAGCACACACAAAACAGTTAACACTACTTACCAAAATGTATCGATTATCACACAAAAGCAAAGTCGCTAAGTGTAAACTGACAGACATCGGTAATCCTTGAGCTGATGGAAGTTGTTGTCGCCATTTTACCTACAATTATCGGTGAAGTCACTAAAGTTGCTAGCAATCCCAACAATTTGCACCTACACCGAAGATGTTGTTTATGTCTCAACCGACAAACTCAGTCTTTGTATATCGATGATTTGTTGGGCATTAATGACAACTTAGGGCACAAAAGTTATAAAAGCACGATGAAAGAACTCATTTTGCACCTGCAATTTTTGAGCAACCAAACAGAGCTACACAGAGTGATTGAAGAGAAAATTGAAGTGCGACCTCAGCAAGATTCTAACTCAACTCAAAGGATTCATGAGCGATCAAGGAGATTCAGTAAGTACCTGCATTCAATGACTGCACTATTTAAATTATGAAAAGCCCTAAATTTCTGAAAATGATTGCATCTACTTCTAGAGTTGAAAAGTTGAAAAAAGATAAGAAGAAAATGATCAAGCTTATCAGTAGAGGCACTTGTGTTGAACCTAAATACAAGCTGCACCCACAAATCACATCACAACCTGATGAATCTGGAGCATCCTCCAGAATCCCACCTAGGGTTTTGCTGATAGAGGATGTAAGGTCCTATATTCATTGCAAGATCTCAGAATTAGGATATTTGGACCTAGATAATGCCTACAAGGTACTCTGTGATGAAGCTAGAAACCTGAAAGAAGAGCACAAGCATCTGGAAGTGAGAGGTCTCACAAATGCATTACACTTTCCCAGAGTTTTTAAGACAGAATGGATAAAGATAATTCTTAGCAGAATGCATAACCAGACTTTATGGCTCAATAAGCCAAAATGAATAATAAAGGATGTTATTCATGCAATTATTGGATATCCTACAACTGACAAGCCACAAGCTCACAAGCACCCATCCCTAAAGGAAGTGGAAAAGCTAACTGGTGCAAAATCAGACAAAAGAGCTCTCAAGGTCAACACTATCACTAACGACAAACTCAAGTTTGGTGCATGTGTGGTAGGATACAAGATCTTCAAGAACAGAAAAATGAATAGCATAGCAAGCATTTCTATGAGCACAACTTACAAGATCATAAAACAAGGAAAGAAGATGGATCTTGCAGAGATTTTGTTGAATCAACTTGAGGAGAACATGAACACTATAAGATCTACCAAAGACAAAAAATTGTAAGTTTGTTTCTCTCATTATGTGCATATTCTTTTACTTTGAAGAATAATTTCCTTCCATAGGCAAAGTAGTATGGGATATAAGAAAACCGGTCACCATACAAATATGTGAGCATATAGAGTCACTAAGAATAGATTTTGATGACCTGATGAATGAGTACTTCAAAGAATTTAAAGACAAGATGCAAGCAAGAACTAGGATACCTAAAATTTTGATAGAAGAATACAGAGAGGACATATGTTTCATGGTAGATATTGATTTTACCCATATCAAACCGGTAATACCTAGGAAATCCTGGCTATCACATTTGGAATATGAGATCAAAATAGGACAGGCTACTGAGTGCATCAAGGCACTATTGAATGAACCAGTTGACAACAAGCAACCAAGATTTGGCACATATGAAGAAGCCAAACCAAAGATCAAGATAGATCTTACTATCAAGAAAATCATGAACAAGAAGAACAAAATGGTTAAAAAGCTAACCAAGCAATTTGCAGTCACTGAAGAAGGCGAAGAGGAAACATAAGGAAAGGAGGAAAAAAATGAAGGATAGTCACCTATTGGTGAAGAGATAGAAAAGAATGACTCAGAGGGTACACAGTCAGATTCTCCACTTCCTCCTCCACCTAAGAAAGCAAGAACAACAGTCGCTTCCAGAACAAGAAGCAAAACTGCAAAAGAATCAACTCCTTCACCACTTAAGAAAGTGTTAGTGAACAAATTTGTCTTTTAACAAAACCCTTTCAAAATAACTCATGAATGCCCAAACAAGAAGACAAAACTCTACAACTAACAGTTGAGACGCTTGCAATGGTTATGTGCAAGCGCTCTCTAAATTTTGATGTGAAGGTACAACTCCCTTCGTTGGATTTGCAATGAATAGAATCAATGGTATGCCTTTAATTGGAAGGCATAGAAGGTAAGAAACCACCTATCCATAAACATGGGATAGATGTGACGATTTACAAAAAAGGTAAATACAAACTGTGAACTCAAAGATTCCCAGCCTAGCACTTACAAACAACAGATTGAAAGAAAGATCAAGATTTATTTAAGATTATGTGATACATGAAATTCAAAGATTTCTCTGTATACACGAAAATACATTAGTAGCTGAAATTTATCAAAAGTATTTGCATTAACACACAGTTTAATAGAAATATAAATAAATACTTCAAAACTCAAAGATTTAAAATGTATTACATCTACCCTTTGATAAAGAATGGTATCCAAAAGACAGACATTTCCAGGTACATAGAAAACTAAATCTGAAAACAAAAAATGTATTCCTTTCTCCCTGTACAATTACAATTGAAAACAACAAACAAAAGCCCTCTGCCTGTAGCACAAATTCTCCAACCAAAGGTGGAATCTGGACCCTCCAACTTTCTTTTTCTGGCATATTTATCTTCTTTCCTTGATAATGTTTGTCAGTTATAATAACTGATTCTTTGAAACTATTTCCACTCAATCTTTTTAATCTTTTTCTTACTTTTCGATAACATCCCTCACCCTTTTAATTTTATATCTTCACAAAATATTTATGCAAAGCTTATAATGATATAATTCAATGTTTTAAAAGATATTTGGACAGGTGGCATTTGCTGGTGATGAAGAGTTGTCATCATTTTATGACAGTCATTGGCAGTTTTGATAACAGTTCACTCAGACATCCATAACTTTTGATCCATAAAGAATATGAAAAAAATCTTTGGAGAGGTTTTAGATAATTTTGATTTCTAAAACATATCTAAAAATCAGCTTGATCCAATGGTTGGATTAAAATTTATGCCCCCCAAAATATGACTGTATTTCTCTAGATTTAGCAGATTCGTGGTTGCTAGTCACCTTGGATAGATGCCTACTCAGTCAAAAATATCTGTTTGATAAAACCAAATTTACCTAATCTCTCTGGTGAGGATTTAGGTAACTAGGTTTCTTCAAACATATTTCAATTTGAGAAATATCCAGCAATGGAGTTGGAAATTATGCCCCTCGTAATATGACTATTTTTTCTGTCATTGCCAAATTCATGGTTATGGGTTGCATTGAAAATTTTAAGCATTCTTCATGTCAAATTTTACACATGAATCACCAATTTGAATTGAGATTCATTGTTTGGATATTCTCTTCCATACTAACCTTCATATGGATCTTTTTCATCATTTTTATCCAACATCACGATACCAAATACCAAACTCTATGCAATATTAACTAAATATGTTGTCAAAAGTTAACTATTGGGCCAGATTGAACTATTGAAATAGTTAAACCTTTGAACCTTGAACTTCCAAAATTATCAAACCTTGAACTTGGAAACACTAAAATCCCAAACCACTATGAACCATGTTGAACTAAAAAACCCGAGAACTGCACTTTTGAACTGAACCTCTGAATCTTTGAACCTCTGCACCTTTTGAACCTTGAACCGATTTGGACTACTTTGAACATTAAACTACCTGAACCAGTTTGAAACCTTTGAACCTCTTTGAACTACTTTGAACTAAGGTTCAAACTGGTTCAATACTCATGCTTAATAGATACAATGTTCATTTGAGAAATGATTGGCATTGAGGAGACCCAAATTCTGAATTTTTATATTTGGGTCTATATGGGGCTAACATTGGCTCTACAGGGGGACTATTTTTGGCACAAAAATAGATAACTCCAACAATCTCTGGTAAAAGACAAGTGCCTTAGAAACCATTGGGTGATAGAGTCATTAAGAAAAGGAAAACCAGGAGTTGCATGCAATGCGGGTGGAGGGGAGCAGGGTAGCCAACCAACTGAAAACACTAAACTCACAACAAGCCCAAAGCTTGTGCATTAGTCAAACTAAAACTACGCACACCAAGAGATATTTACACATGCACATAGGTAGGAAGAAAACCTACCACAAGAAACAAGGTGAGAAAGACTCATACATGACCATTAACCGGTTGCAAGAAATAGGAGCCCTTCCTTTGTAGAAGATTGTACTTGGCTAATGTATCTCAAGACCAAAGCTTTTTATAGACTTCCTCAATGCTTAATGTCAAACTGATAGTATGCAGCAATTTGGTGACAACATAGTCATTCCCAAAAATCCAAGACTCATTGTAAACTTCTAATTTTTCTTGGATCCTTTGCACATTATTCCTCAAGTGATTTCCCACTCTGGGATGAAAGAAAGGATGCCTAGAAATATCTTCAAGAAAGATTAAATAATCTTCACAATTGATTTTATCAAGATCATCATTTTTCATGCAACTTTTAGCATTATGAAAGATTTCAGCAAAGGAAGACATTGCATCTGGGATGAGATTTTGTTTTATAGGGATACTTACTTTGTCTCCAGTAGAAAGGATATCATCATTATGCATAATAGGAATTCTACCCATCTTGTCATTTTTCAAAAAATCATAATATCCAACCCCATCTTCACAATCTGAATTTTGGGCAGCAAAGTTCTCCTTTTTGATAGCTAGTGGTAGATTTTCTTGAGGATGAGCCATTTCTTGCTGCATTGATTCTTCCAAAGGTAGAGAAGAGAGAACTATAAGGGGGTGAAAAATAGAAATATCTTTTTCTTTTTCCTCTAAACTATCATTCTCTTTGCATTCAAGATCCCTTTCTTGTGCACATTATTTTTTACAAGCTTCTTCTTTCTCACATGCTTTCTCTTATTCCTTTGGTTCTTACATGGGATATCTCTTCTTGATGAGGATGGAACCATAAAAAGACTTCATAAAACTTACTTTCTTTGCCACATCTTCTGTAACTTCTCTGATTGGATTTTCGCTAAATGGCGGTATAAAGAGAAAGATATTTGTGATATCTTCTCTTTTTGCTGGAACCCAATTTTCCAAGATCTCTTGATATCTTTGAAATACATCATGGTATTCATTTTCAATAGAGCCGCCAACCTCCATCCTCGAGGAGGTACCTTCAAATTTTTGAGAAAAGAAAGCACTAAGACTTCGATTCCTTTCCCCAGCAAAGTCGCCAAAAATCTGTCAGTGAACATATTTGTCTTTTAACAAAGCCCTTTCAAAATAACTCGTGAATGCCGAAACAAGAAGACAAAACTCTGCAACTAACAGTTGAGATGCTTGCAATGTTTATGTGCAAGCACTCTCTGAATTTTGATGTGAAGGTACAACTCCCTTCGTTGGATTTGCAATGAATAGAATCAATGGTATGCCTTTAACCGGAAGGCATAGAAGGTGAGAAACCATCTATCCATAAACATGGGATAGATGTGACAATTTACAAAAAAGTAAATACAAACTGAGAACTCAAATATTCCCAGCCTAGCACTTACAAACAACAAATTGAAAGAAAGATCAAGATTTATTTCAGATTATGTGATACATGAAATTCAAAGATTTCTTTGTATACACGAAAATACATTAGTAGCTGGAATTTATCAAAAGTATCTGCATTAACACAAATTTTAATAGAAATATAAATAAATACTTCCAAACTCAAAGATTTAAAATGTATTACATCTACCCTCTGATACATAATGGTCCAAAAGACAACCATTTCTAGCTACACAAAAACTAAATCTGAAAACAAAAAATGTATTCCTTTCTCCCTCTATAATTACAATTGAAAACAACAAACAAAAGTCCTCTACCTGTAGCACAAAGTCTCCAACCAAAGGTGGAATCTAGACCCTAAAACTTTCTTTTTCTGGCATATTTATCTTCTTTCCCTGATAATGTTTGTCAGTTATAATAACTGATTCTTTGAAACTGTTTCCACTCAATCTTTTTAATCTTTTTCTTACTTTCTGATAACATCCCTCACCTTTTTATTTTTATATCATCATAAAATATTTATGCCAAGCTTATAAAGATATAATTCAATGTTTTAAAAGATATTTGGATAGGTGGCATTTGCTGGTGATGAAGAGTTGTCGTCATTTTATGATAGTCATTGGCAGTTTTGATATCAGTTCACTCAGACATCCATAACTTTTGATCCACCAAGAATATGAAAACACGCTTTGGAGAGGTTTTAGATAATTTGGATATCTAAAACATATCTGAAAATCAGCTTGATCTAACAATTGGATTAAAATTAATGCCCCTCAAAATATGACTGCATTTCTCTTGATTTAGCAGATTCGTGGTTGCTGGTCACCTTGGATAGACGCGTACTCAGTCAACAATATCTTTTTGATAAAACAAAATTTACCTAATCTCTCTTGTGAGGATTTAGGTAACTAGGTTTATTCAAACATATTTCAATTTGAGAAAGATCCAACGGTGGAGTTGGAAGTTATGCCCCCCGTAATATGACTATTTTTTCTGTCATTTCCAAATTCGTGGTTATGGGTTGCATTGAAAATTTTAAGCATTCTTCATGTCAAATTTTACACATGAATCACCAATTTGAATTGAGATTCATTGTTTGGATATTCTCTTCCACAGAAACCTTCATATGGATCTTTTTCATCTTTTTTGTCCAACATCATGATACCAAATACCAAACTCTGTGCAATATTAACTAAATCTGTTGTCAACAGTTAACTATTGAGCCAGATTGAACTTTTGAAATAGTTAAACCTTTGAACCTTGGACTTGCAGAATTATCAGAACTTGAACTTGGAAACACTAAAATCTCAAACCACTGTGAACCATGTTGAACTAAAAAACCTGAGAACTGCACTTTTGAACTGAACCTTTGAATCTCTGATCCTCTGCACCTTTTGAACCTTGAACCGATTTGGACTACTTTGAACATTAAACTGCCTGAACCAGTTTGAAACCTTTGAACCTCTTTGAACTAATTTTAACCGAGGTTCAAAGTGGTTCAAAGTGGTTCAATACTCATGCTTAATAGATACAATGTTCATTTGAGAAATGATTGGCATGGAGGAGACCCAAATTATGAATTTTTATATTTGGGTCTATATGGGGCTAACATTGGCTCTATAGGGGGACTATTTTTGGCACAAAAATAGAGAACTCCAGTAATCTCTAGGAAAAGACAAGTGCCTTAGAAACCATTGGGTGATAGAGTCATTAAGAAAAGGAAAACTGGGAGTTGCATGCAATGTGGGTGGAGGGGATCCAGGCAGCCAACCAACTGAAAACACTAAACTAACAACAAGCCCAAAGCTTGTGAATTATTCAAACTAAAACTACACACACCAAGAGATATTTATACATGCACATAGGTAGGAAGAAAACCTACCACAAGAAGCAAGGTGAGAAAGACTCATACATGACCATTGATCGGTTGCAAGAAATAGAAGCCCTTCCTTTGCAGAAGATTGTACTTGGCTAATGTATCCCAAGACCAAAGCTTTTTACAGACTTCCTCAATGCTGAATGTCAAACTGATAGTATGCAGCAACTTGGTGACAACATAGTCATTCCCAAAAATCCAAGACTCATTGTAAAATTCTGATTTTTCCTAGATCCTTTGCACATTATTCGTCAAGTGATTTCCCACTTTGGGATGAAAGATAGGATGCCTAGAAATCTCTTCAAGAAATATTAAATAATCTTCACAATTGATGTTATCAAGATCATCATTTTTCATGCAACTTTTAGCATTATGAAAGATTTCGATCAGCAAAGGAAGACATTGCTTCTGGGATGAGATTTTCTTTTATAGGGATACTTAATTTTTCTCTAGTATAAAGAATATCATCATTATGCATAATAGGAATTCTACCCATCTTGTCATTTTTCAAAACATCATAATATCCAGCCCCATCTTCACAATCTAAATTTTTGGCAGAAAAGTTCTCCTTTTTGATAGCTGATGGCAGATTTTCTTGAGGATGAGCCATTTCTTGCTACGTCGATTCTTCCAAAGGTAGAGAAGAGAGAACTATAAGGGGGTGAAAAATAGAAAGATCTTTTTCTTTTTCCTCTAAACTATCATTCTCTTTGCATTCAAGATCCCTTTCTTGTGCACATTTTGTTTTACAAGCTTCTTCTTTCTCGCATGCTTTCTCTTGTTCCTTTGGTTCTTGCATGGGAGATCTCTTCTTGATAAGGATGGAACCATAAAAAGACTTTAGAAAACTTACTTGCTTTGCCACATCTTTTGTAACTTCTTTGATTGGATTTTCTCTAAATGGCGGTATAAAGAGAAAGATATTTGTGATATCTTCACTTTTTGCTGGAACCCAATCTTCCAAGATCTCTAGATATTTTTGAAATACCTTGTGGTATTCATTTTCAATAGAGCCACCAACCTCCATCTTCGGGGAGGTACCTTCAAATTTTTGAGAAAACAAAGCACTGAGACTTCAATTCCTTTCCCCAACAGAGTTGCCAAAAATTTGTTAGTGAACAGATTTTTCTTTTAATGAAACCCTTTCAAAATAACTCATGAATGCCCAAAAAAGAAGACAAAACTCTACAACTAATAGTTGAGACACTTGCAATGGTTATGTGCAAGTGCTCTCTGAATTTTGATGTGAAGGTACAGCTCCCTTTGTTGGATTTGCAATGAATAGAATCAATGGTATGCCTTTAACCAGAAGGCATAGAAGGCGAGCAACCATCTATCCATAAACATGGGATAGATGTGACAATTTACAAAAAGGTAAATACAAACTGAGAACTCAAAGATTCCCAGCCCAGCACTTACAAACAAAAGATTGAAAGAAAGATCAAGATTTATTTCAGATTATGTGATACATGAAATTCAAAGATTTCTTTGTATACATGAAAATACTTTAGTAGCTGGAATTTATCAAAAGTATCTTCATTAACACAAAGTTTAATAGCAATATAAATAAATACTTCCAAACTTAAAGATTTAAAATGTATTACATCTACCCTCTGATACAGAAGTGCATCCAAAAGACAACCATTTCTAGCTACACAGAAAACTAAATCTGAAAACAAAAAATGTATTCCTTTCTCCTTCTGCAATTACAATTGAAAACAACAAACAAAAGCCCTCTACCTATAGCACAAAGTCTCCAACCAAAGGTGGAATCTGGACCCTCCAAATTTCTTTTTCTGGCATATTTATCTTCTTGCCCTCATAATGTTTGTCAGTTATAATAACTGATTCTTTGAAACTGTTTCCACTCAATCTTTTGAATCATTTTCTTACTTTCCGATAACATCCCTCACCTTTTTAATTTTATATCTTCATAAAATATTTATGCAAAGATTTTAAAGATATAATTCAATGTTTTAAAAGATATTTGGACAGGTGGCATTTGCTGGTGATGAAGAGTTGTCATCATTTTATGACAATCATTGGCAGTTTTGATAGCAGTTCACTCAGACATCCATAACTTTTGATCCACCAAGAATATGAAAAAATTCTTTGGAGAGGTTTTAGATAATTTGGATTTCTAAAACATATCTGAAAATCATCTCCCCTGAAATATGACTGTATTTCTCTGGATTTAGCAGATTCGTGGTTGCTGGTCACCTTGGATAGACGTGTACTCAGTCAACAATATCTTTTTGATAAAACCAAATTTCCCTAATCTCTCCAGTGAGGATTTAGGTAAATAGGTTTCTTCAAACATATTTCAATTTGAGAAAGATCCAACGGTGGAGTTGGAAGTTATGCCCCCCGTAATATGACTATTTTTTCTGTCATTGCCAAATTTGTGGTTATGGGTTGCATTAAAATTTTAAGCATTCTTCATGTCAAATTTTACACATGAATCACCAATTTGAATTGAGATTCATTGTTTGGATATTATCTTCCACACAAACCCTCATATGGATCTTTTTCATCATTTTTATCCAACATCATGATACCAAATACCAAACTCTATGCAATATTAACTAAATCTGTTGTCAACAGTTAAATATTGAGCCAGAATGAATTGTTGTACCAGCTAAACCTTTGAACCTTGAACTTGCAGATTTATCAGAACTTGAACTTGGACACACTAAATTCTCAAACCACTATGAACCATGTTGAATTGAAAAAGCTAAGAACTGCACTTTTGAACTGAACCTCTGAATCTCTTAACCTCTGCACCTTTTGAACCTTGAATTGATTTCTACTACTTTGAACATTAAACTGCTTGAACTAGTTTGAAACCTTTGAACCTCTTTGAACTACTTTGAACCGAGGTTCAAAGTGCTTCAAATTTGTTCAATACTCATGCTTAATAGATACAATGTTCATTTGAGAAATGATTGGCATGGAGGAGACCCAAATTATGAATTTTTAAATTTGGGTCTATATGGGGCTAACAGAAAGGTAAAGTGAGAACCTACAAGAGAAAAACAGTCTCACCTAAGGAAATACAGACAAAAAGGAGGAAATGGGTCAGGACAAAAGAGTATATAGAAGACTCAACTATGGATGAAGTTGACATAGATGTGCAAAATGGGAAAGAACCCTTGATCCCAAACACAATTGATGAAATCTGTAAGAATATCTCAGAATCACCATCTATTTTTGATCCAAACATTAGGAAATGGTTAAAGTTTGATCTAGAGGATCAAAATAAGATAGAAGATGCTATTGTAGTTAAAATGTGCAAACATTATTATGTTCCACTACAATTCTCAGAATATGACGTTCCTAAGGAACTATCAGCAAGATTGTCTGCTAGATGGACATTTTCTCTGCATCAAGAAAAAGAAATAAGAGAAAGAGTACTTGTTACTCTTATGCCTTCAGATTCAAAGAAGGAAGAAATAAGTGAGATGATGAAGAAATATGAAAAGCAGTTCTCACCAAAAATGAGAGGATATGAATTTATCAAAGGGAAGCTAATTGATCTTGATCAAGACAACATTAAGAAGTGGTGCAAGATACTCAAAAAGCCCATTTAGGAAGCTAGCCCAGAGAAGGAAAACATCATCATCAAGGATATACAAGATGTCTCATCTATGGTATTGGACAAAGAAGAGAGTGATCCAATAGACCCCAAACATACTGAAGTTATAGATGAAGTATGGCCCGACACTACTCTTGAAAAGACATAGAATGAGGAAAGCCAAAATCCACCAAGTCCAATTCATATTGACTTGAGTAATGAAGAAGAGGTTACCAAAGAAGATTTGACAATAAAAGGTAACATAACTGATGATATCAATGATGAATCATGGTTGGATAACATTATCAATGACACTACAGGAAAAGACCCCGCAGAAGAAGTGCAAAAAGATGAAGATATCAATGTTGCATAGGGCAATACCGACGGACAGGATACAACTATTGACACTGTAGAGGTCAATACACCGACCAACATGAATGTTTTGATACAAGAAATTGATATTGAATCAAGTTAGGAGAAATCATCTAAGAAAGATGATGATATACCCAAGGACATGGGTAATGAGAAAAATAAAAATGCATTAGATACTCCAAAAGAGATAGATACAGAGATGAAAGATGAAACTAACACTCAGAAAGAGGTGTCTACTGAAAAAGAAAAAGAAGCAGATAATAAAATAGATGAAACATTGAGAAAAGATGAAGAAAAAGAAAAGAGTGAAGAAGTCAAGCAGGATGAAAGCATGAAAGAAAAGGTAGATAAATCTTTTGATACACCCAAGGACAATGAGGAGACGTCTTCACAAAACCTATTGGTGGACTCAGAATAGAAACAACAAGATGCTTCATCTTCTCGACTCTCACCCACACAATCTATCCAATATCAAGGTCTATAAATGGTAGTACACCAATCTGCCAAACAACCAAAGAAGAAGATGAAAGAAATGAAGAAAGATATCTTGGCGGTCACACTTGATGAGGTAATTGAGATACCGAAGTGGGATGTATCCAATTTGGATACTGAAGCACTTCAAAAGTTTGGAGTGATGTGTCAGAGAAAAGTAATTCAAGAGAAAATGAAAAAGGCACACAGGGAAGCCCAAGCACTTGATAAAGCAAGGGAAATTCTACATCAACTTGTTCCAGATATCAAAATTGAAGATAGTATATCAGTCATGGAACAAATAGCAGTTCTTATTGACGCCATCAAAAATCAAAATGTTGATGTAGAGAAGGTGATGGAAGAACAAGAAGAGATGAAGTATCAACACAAACTACTTGAGAAGATCAACCAAGAAGTGGCAGAGAACAAGGTAAAGCTATATGAACTAGCAAGTGAATTACAACCTATGATTGCTGAAGCTGTTACCTTAGTTCAGAAATTGTGCACATTAGAAAATTTTGTAAAAGAAAATAGTGATAAGCTGTCACAACTAGATTTAGATCTAATAGCTAGTGCACTAAGTTTAACCTCTGATTCAAACACTATAAAGTTGCATCATGAAAAGATCACAGAGATAAAAAGATTGCGATAAGAAATATGGGACACAGAGACACAATTCAGAAATGAGGTTACAGAGCTACAAGCTCATATTTTTCCAAACCTCACTACTCTGCAAAAACATATGACAGATGCATGAAATCTAATCACAACCCCAGAAATGTCTGTGGTAGACAGTATATATGAAATGCATGTGAGGATATCACTTGAGCATATGGCTCTTGAGAATTTAAAGGAGAAATGGGAGAAAATGATGTAGGAAATCAAAGCCTCACACTCTCACATTTTTTACAAGCTATAAGTACCTTTGCCCTCATTATTAAAAAAGGAGGAATGTATATGTATAAATATACTTTAGTAGAAAAAGGAGGAATGTATACATATGTACAAATTACTATATGAGGATTTGTATAATGTATGTACATCAAAGATAGTTATGTACATAAACTTACACTTACCAACATATGCATAGGGGGAGTCATTTCATGACTAAGGAAGAAGTATACATAGGTTTACGTACTAATACATCAAGTATGTTGCACATATCAGTTTTTGATACTAATGTCAAAGGGGGAGATTGATGACATTAAGTTTTTTCATTAGTATACTTAAAGGGGAAAACATGAAAAAGGTCATCGGTATAAGCATAACCGGTGGATAGCAAGGATACCTGACAAGATGAAAATGCCTATTGTAAAAATGATAAGTATAGACTTTCCTGATGAACATTGACAAGAGTCAAACTGACGACAAGCATTACTAATGATACAGTATTGAGAATATCACCGACAGATTAGAAAAAGCATACCCGATGAACAATTCAATTAAGGGACACAGACGAAGCACAAAACTGACAGAACTGATAGAAAAAATTGACCATCAGGACCGACAGTTAGTTACAGAACCCACAAAATGTGGATCTGACTTTATACGTCAGATAAAACATTGTAATTCTATTTATAGAGTTTTTATTTGTTTTAAATCTTTACTTGAGGGTCCAGCAAGAAAATTGTGAATGTTTTAAAGCATCCCAATGGATCTAAAACATATCTAACTAAAGATCAAGGTCAAGTTGTAAATCTTGGATCTAGAGTTAATTTGTAAAAGCGTGAATCAAGAATAGAGCTAGAAACTAGTATAAATAGATGTTCAATCATTTGTAATGTAATGTGACTTGTAATCATTTGACAAATGATAGTAGCCATGGAGAGCATCTAAGCAACAGAAGAGAATTCATGCAAAGTACAGATATAGATCAAAGCAGTTATCAAGAACACAGAAAGGCTACCGACAAGCAGAGACAAGGTATCACTCAATCACTCAAGGTGATTACATTTACATTGTAAGATTTACATGATCTGTTATTAGAAATTAGATATTGTATTCACTATCAAATAAACATTTATATTGTAGTTGCATTCTAACAAGTGCATCACAACTAAAATCCTTTTGTAGAAGGTGGACTTAACCATTCTTTGATAAATCTCTTAATAGAGTGCACACCTAACGGTGTTGCTAAAGCTTCAAATGAAGTAGATCTTAACAAGTCTCCACTCTAATACTCTTAACATGGTAAATCATCAGAAGTGATCAATTGTAAGCCTTTATCATCTCCCTTCTTATTTGCAGATAGTGAAGTTTTGTGGATAGACATCCCCACCGTAGTTTTTACTTCCTAACAGGAGTTTTCTATGATATCATATCATGTGTTATGTGTTATTTGTTTTCATGAATGTTTCTTGAATGTTTACACATGTAAAGAGCTTATATTATGATTTCACATACATATAGAAAGATGAACAGATAGATAGGAATATATGAATATGATGACTCAAAGGTTAATGGGCCAACCACATAAAAAGTTTTAGAGGTACTGATTCACCCCTCCCCTCTCAGTACATCATTCCAATAATTCCAATAGGTTGTAATTTGACTAAGGAGGATGATTCACCGAAAGTTTATGCAACTAAGTATAGATTAATGATTGGTGGACTATTGTACCTGACTTCTACCATATGAGCTATCATATATGTAGTATGTTTGGCAATCAGATTTTAGAAAGGACCAAAAGAGTCACATGTTATGGCAGTAAAGAGGATTTTCAAATATTTAAAAGGAATGAAAGATATGGGATTATGGTATCCAAGAGAGTTATATTTTTCACTGATGACATATATATAGATGTAGATTGGGTAGGTTTATTGGAAGATAGAAGGATTACTAGTGGCATAGCATTCTTTCTTGGCTCCAGGTTAGTTTCTTGGTAAAGGAAGAAGCAGGATTCTGTAACGTTATCTACTGCCAAATAAGATTATATTGCAAAATCCTCATGTTGTACTCAGGTATTATGGATGAAGAATACCTTTAAGGATATAGGAATCATTTTTGATGAACCAATTCCTATCATGTGTGATAATACCAATGATAATTCCTAGTAATGCATTATAGAAAAAAACACATTGACATCAGATATAACTTTATCAGAGAGAAGGTTAAGGAAGGTGCAATTAAGCTTCAGTATGTACCCACAAAGGAACATATAGTAGATATGTTTACAAAACCTTTGAGCAAGGATAATTTTGAGTATATCAAGGGGAATATGGGCATTTTTCTCTTCCTAACATTCACTAGATGAACCGATGTGTGTGCATTGGTCTAATGCTTTGCACTTCTATCTTTTTGGATTAGTGATTGGTGACTTCCTTGCAAGGGGAGTAGAGTAGGTTAGAAAGGGATATCTTGTTTTTCCCTTTTTCATTGTTGTCAAAAGGGGAGAAAGGTGGAGAAAGGTTGAAGTTTTTTGTGTTTTGTTATTAATGAATGTTGCCATCAATGACAAAGGGGGAGATTGTTAGAGTGTGAGGTTGATGTGATATATGTATTTGTCATTAATATTATCATTGATGTCAACATATCCTTATTCCATCCTCTTGGTGTATTGGTTGTTTTAGAACTAACTGGCTTTGGCATATCGGTTGTGTATCATTTGATGTGCTCTAATCATCTGCATATTTTAGTTGAGGTTGTCACTGATGTGTTTAGATGAGTTTTATTTGTTTAATTCAATATATGGTTGATTGGATTGATCCTATTTGGACGTGTATCCCTTGTATATTTTAGTTCTAGCCATGTATGTGTAACATACTGATTATATTCATTACAATTGAGTTATTTGGATATTGTGTAACATGTTGTCTTGAGAGAGGCATATTGTAATGCTTGAGGTGGTCCTCATTTTAGTCTTTACCACCATAGGAATGTCTTGGTGTGACCTATTTCAAATTGTATGGATGACCTGGTGGATTTTATTATGCTGCATGTATAAGAGTGAGGAGTTTACTTGTTGTAAAATAAGGGATTAGTATCAGGATTAAGGATTAGTGTCCATGTCTAGACCAATATCTGTATCCAATAAGACTCATGTGTGGTGATATGTGAAGTGATAGAGAATCTGTGTTATTGTGCAATAGCGTGTTGAACTTGTGGTGGATTCTATCTATTTTTATATTCTCTACTTGTGAGCCTTATTATCTTGGTAGTGAGCCTTTGTGTATTGGCAGTGAGCCTATGTATATTTTTAATGAGCTTGTGTGTATTGGCAGCAAGCCTCTATGTATCAGTAGTGAGTCTTTGTATATCAATACTGAGCCTCCATGTATTGACAATGAGCCTTTGTGTATTTGGCAGTGAGTCCTTATAAAAATCACCATATCAGTGTCATCTTAAAATTTTTTTTACATTTCATGAGAAATAGCTTCTCCATGGTTTTTACCATCTTGGGTTTCCATGTAAAAATCCTACTATTCTTTATGTTGGTGTTTCTGTGTTCTTAATTCTTACATTTATGTGGATGTTTGATGTGATTAACCAAAAAAATCTAAAGTTGTTAATACTATTATTTATGAGTTGACCGATAGAGGAAAAGTTTTATAAGTTGTGTGGGAATAACTAATTCACCCCCTCTCAGTTAGTCATCATTTTCAATAGTTGGATCTAGTATATGAAGAACATGAATGCCTTCTCATATGATAGGATCTAGACATTACTCCATATCTTCTATGTTTGATGCTTGATTGCTTCTTGGATTTATTGATGGATTGAATGATTGAAGTGGATCAGAATGTCACCTCTACAATTGAAATTTTTGAGATGGATTATATTGTTAATGTATTGGATCCTAAAATGATGCACACAAATTTTCATTTATACCTCTCTAAGCCATTTTAGGGTTCAATATTTGAAGTAGACCAACATTGCATTTAGAATCCTTCTTAAAATAATAATACCAAACTCTAATTCAAAGTTGGGCCTAAGTTAACATGTCAAGGGTGACTTCTAATGATAGGGTTGCAAAATATTCAACCCACTCCTCCTAGGTTTCCCTTATCAAGGAAAAAATAACTCAAATTTTAATTAGGGATCAATTTTAATAAAAGGAATCTAACAATATGGACCAAATTAGGGTATAATCAAGAAAAATATCTAAACAATCCTTGGAACTAAAATAGGGCCTAAGTACAAAAATAGTAATTGGTTACAATTTAGGATGCTACTCCTACCAAGCTAGTGACCAAGATAAAACAAATAGAAAAAATAAAGAAACTAGTTCATGGTTGATGACATTTTTAGGGTTTTATCTTCCTAGTCCTAGTTTAACTCTACAAGCCCATAAATCATCTATAAGAACACTAATTATCACATATGAAGAGAAAAGACCATGATGGATTCTATGCAATATTGAGAGAACTGATCCAAAAAGGAATTTCATATGTAGATTAATCTATAAATGAATTGAATATATTAAAATTAATAAATAAATGTTAGAAAGAGAAACTACATAGATGCTTTGGTGTTTTCATTGATGACAACTAAACTCAGTTTACAAATCAACATTGTAGTAGAAAGGTCCTCACTAAGTCAAAATGAAATTGTTTCCAAGTCTAGCAATGAAGAACATGGTATTTTACTAGTATAATATATTTTTTCTGGTGAACTCTTCCGGGTTAACATCTTTAGTTGTGGATGTAAAGTATTTTGGATGTCTAGATATTCTTATAATAGAATTGAGGTTCGGTGTTGTTGACTAGTATAAATGTTAGATGTATATGTGTATTGGTATTATGTTTACCAGTTAGAACAACCGACTTGTGTTGAAAATTTCTTTTGCGGGTGTGGTAAAATGGTTTTGGTGATTGATGGGGAGATCTAAAAATATTGAGTTCTTTAGCTCTCCTCAAGTATCTTTCTTAGCATTCTTAGGGTCCTTATCACTACCCTAACAAGAGGACACCTTATTCTAGTCCTCTTCTTCACTAGATTTCACCTATCAACTTCAAATTCTCATCTTCTCCTTCTAGACCTTGCTATGGATTCATAGGTTATACCAATGCAGTCAATGCTCCAACTCCTTCATAGGAATTAAAATAAGTGTTTGCACTCTTTCTCTACTCATTTCAATGGCTTTTGGTGCCTTTTCAACTAGTATTTCCTTAGGTTCCTTAATGATCTGTTGGATTTCTAATTTTTTAGGCCTAGTAGCCCTTTTGCCCCAATTAGGCATCCTACCATGGAAATATTGAAATTAATACAAAATTCCCTTAACAAGCCACCCAGTAAGCTCAGGATTATTTAGTACCTCATTTTAGGCTTTGATATTTTCTAGGTTTAGGATGACCAAAGTGTCCCTATAGTAGATTTCCATGAAAGGCCTAAACTTAAAGGTTTCTAGGATCTCTGAACTAGTTTGAACTTCAATGGCTTAAAAGGTATACAAAAGACCTCATATTCTTTCTTAATCTTGATCACAGAGGCTTGTCACATTCCTCTACACAAAAAAATCCAATATTGGCACAAACCAATCCATTAACTCCACCTTTATCTCTCAAAAAAGTAGCAAGATCGTAGCCGGGTAGCTCTGGACTCGCCTAGGGCACACTTGGAAAAATAGTAAACATGATAAAAATCAACCCAAAACCCATATTTACAATGTATATACAATTCCCTTCTTTATTACATGTGGCCATGAAGATTCAACTAGTGGAGATCAAGAAGGAGATATTTTTAGCCAACTCACTCTATACAAGAGAGTGAGCATGACAAACAAAAGAAATTTGCAAACTACTACTAAAATGCACAAACTTTGAAAACTAATGCCACACAAATGAACTACATACAAAGCACTAGAAAACTATGCCTGAACAATTAACCACTCAATCCATTACAGTGTAGATTATGGCTCAAATGTGTGACTGTGATACAAAATTAAAAACAATTTTCTTCTTCTTCCAACAAGTCCGTATACAATGTTGACCAACTCTTCAATTAGGGTTAATTTATGCTTATATATTCCCCACTCATGTGCCCAGACCCTAGTTTTTCCTTTTACCTCATTTATGACCATTTGCAATTTTTAAGGAAAGTTGTCATGAGAACTTTGCAAAATTGCAAAGTTGTCATGAGCAACTTTTGCAATTTTTTCATTTTTGACATTTCCTTGTTCCTAGCTTGCACAGTTTAACTAAAAATCAACATAATTGATCCAAAATCATGCATAGACACCATTTAAAAACTTTCCACTCACTTTGGAGTCCTGGTCCATACTTTGACCAACTTTGACCCTTCTAGCATCAAGGTAAAAGATAGACTAGTTAGGACTTTTTGACTAAGGTAAATCCTAAGAAACTAAACACACCTATTTACATGACTCTCACACACACTTTGAGACTTTATATTAGTCCTTATTCTCTAGTGGTTGGATAGAACCACCTACAATAAATTTTTTTATAGGATCTCCACTAGGACCCTAAGGTTCTCCTGCACCAGTGATAAATTTTATGTTATAATGGTGGATTCGATATGTATAGAGGCATGTGCATGAATTTTTTGGTCTAAATTGATATTTGAGTTTGGATTGGCCCGACTTGGTCAATGCAGTAAACATTTTCTTAAAAACATTTTTGAGCTGAGATGTGCAGTCAATTTCTTTGGTTGTGGATCTATTAGATTGATTATTTAGGATTTAAAATTCTATTTTATGTATGTAAGAAGTGAAATACAGTGTTGTATGAAGGATCTTATGTACAGATTTGAGATCTAAATTTGTGGTCACCAAAGAACAATAAAACAAAGAAGTCAGAGATAAAGTGTATCAGATCTAAATTAAATATGCTTATGTAAAACTATAACCAGTGATTAGTAGGTGCTATTACAATATTTTAAAATATCTTATGATCATTTTTAGTGATCTTGTAAGGATATGATCCTTCCACAGGGTTGTATCCCATATTGTATTTGAGCAGTGAGCTCAAAGCAGTGAGCCTGAATGCATGTGCATTCCCTTTTTCTTGTAAGACAATATTATTGTAGAGTATTATCTTGTGGGTACTATCCCTATTGTGGTTTTTCCCCTAACAGGGCTTCCATGATAAAAGCCTTGTGATATGGTTTTATGCTTCTTTTCCTTTATGTTCATTATTATTAATTTTTACTCTATTTGCTAAGTGGTTTGTGGATCGATTTACTAAGGTTAAAATTTGTAGAACACTGATTCACCCCCCTCTCAATGTTCCCTAATTCCAATAATTGGTATCAGAGCTCTTGTCCCTTGGAGGAAGCCTAACAACTTGATGGTGATCCAAGAAGGAATAATAGATTAAGGTTTTCCTGAACAACTCATAGTTGTATTGCATGATCTTGATCATTCTAAAGATGAAGTCTGAGAGTTTAGGGAACCTCAAAGAAGCTAAAATTTTCATTAAATCCTTGAAAGAATAGTTGAAGCAAGACAAGATGAAGAGAAGGTAACTTTTTTAAAATTGAAATCAAAAGGATAGTGACAGACCAGATACTGAGCAATTAAGTTAGGAGCTGAAGGAAAAAAATGAAGAATGTGAGGAACTTAAACAAGAGAATGCAGTCATGAAGCTTGAGATGGAATATATAGTGATTAAGATGGCCAAGGAAATTGAGTAAATGAAGAAGAATGGAGAGAATCTAAGTCATTCCTGAAAGGAAATATCTAATTAATGCAATAGACTTGTTGCTAACTTGCAATAGTCCAAGGATATTGAGGAAGAACTAAGAGAAGAATTTATGATTGCTAATGACTATAAGGAGATGTTCATGATAAAAACTACAAAACTAGACTTATTACTTGAAAGTTAGAGGAGAAAAAATGAAAAGTGTGATCTTATATTTGAGAAAGGAGAAAGCTATAGATCTTGTCATGATAAATCTAGATCTGAAAAGAACAAGATGAAGAAGACTTCTGCAAGAAAACCTACTACTCAAAGGACCAATGGCAAGTGTTATATTTGTATTTAATTTGGTCAAAAAGCCATGCATTGTAGAAATAGGATGAATTATAATGGTACATCTTTTTCTAGTCAATATTTTTAATGCAATAAACATGGTCATTAATCAAGTGAGTTAATCAAGTGAGTGTAGAAGTGTTGTGAAAAACTCAGATTTCAACGATAAGAGAAAAATTAAGTGTTATGAATACAATGGGTTTGTCACATTGAAAAGAAGTATAGAAGAACAAGAAACTAGACAAGTAAGAAAAATGAACAAAGGAATATTGTATGCTTCAAATGCAATAGATCTGGACACATTGCAAGGTACTATAGGAATAACATGAGAATAGGAGAGGTTTGGTAGATAGGAGCCGAAATAAGAAAAGATATGATAAAGGAAAAGAAAAAAAATGGACGTGGAAGAAGTTTGGAAGTAGATGAAATAAACATAGGTGAACAAGAGTAAGGATGACACAAATGAAGGGTTCACACCTAGATTTGGTGTTGAAAATTCTTCTAGGAATTGAGTTTAGGCCTTTAACTTAGGGGTAAATTGCATGAAAATCTTATGAAACCCCATGAAAATGTTGATGCCATAAAGATGTAGTATCAAATGACATAGAATTTTTGAGGTGATTCTTGAAGGCATTTAATAAGTTTTGGAGATCCGTAGGAGGTTTCTATAAATCAACCCACATACTGGGTACTTGGAGTAAATTAGGGTTTGAAGCATTTATGTCACCTAAAAGTTAGGTATGTGGAGTACAAAAGTAACTTTGTGAGTGTCATTTATAACTTTACATTTGAGAAAAAAGGAGAAGAATAGATTTGAAAGCTATTTCCAGTGAGATCAAAGCACTAAGAGATTGTTCAAGTGAATTCACATGCAAACCCTAGTTCACTGATGAGGTATTTATCCATGCATATCTTAAAAATTCAAATCTTTCAAGTTGAATACTCTTGTAATTTTGGATATTACTGAGAAGCCTCAACTTAAATTTAAGAAATATCCCTTTAAGTTAGTTGAAGTAGATCCTATTATTGCATTTTTTAATGTGTTGTATGGTTTTCAACATTTGGAATATTTTAGGACACACAATCATGCCAGTATGGAAGACCTTGACACTGACCAGATGAAGGATTTGTACAGTTAGAAGTTTCAAGGAAAGGATCATAGGTTGAAGCTAGAATTCAAATATCTTAAAGACAATCATTTTGATCAATTCGCTAGGTTTCCACTAATTGAAGAGATAGAATAGATACAATATGTACTGAGTAGAGTACATGACAATTTTATGTGGACCAATAAACCATTTAAGATCACAAAAGAGGTTATATAGGTAGTAATAAGACTATGTGCATCCGGTGGAATTCTTGTACTGAAATCAGTAAAGAATAAGACAATTACAGATGGAACCAGTTCTAATCCTGACAAATGAGCAATGACTATCAATGATATACTTGAAGATAATGTAAAATTTGTATCAATGGTGATACGGTATAAGGTATATCACTCTAGCCATGAGAATTCAATGTCTAGTACTACAATTTACACAACATATCATATGTTGAAGGAACTAAATAATATGACCTATGTGAAGTATTAAGGGGACAATTGATAGAGAACTTGGAAAAGATCAAGAGGGACTGTTACCAAAATTCCTCACCATGGATGCAATTTTCTAGAAATACAGTCTTTAAGCATGTGGATAAAATGGGTTCCTATAAGTGTTTGAGCCCAACGTGCCTTTGAGAGAGAAGATTCAGGTTGAGAAAGATTTGATGGTGCTCTAAGATCACAGGTGAAGAGGTATGGCTGAGTGAAACAAAGAAGAGACTGGTTAGAATACACGTTGGGTGTGCAGAGAAGAGAAAATCCTAATGGAATATATCTTACATTTCCCATGTTGAAGGCTAATTTTTTTTATTTTTATACAATCACACATACAAGTGTTAAATGCCAAAATGTACATACCTTTTGGTAAGAAGCTCTCACGTGTGGGTAGTGACATGGTGGCTAAATTGGAGGTTTTATGGGGTCGAGACTAGACCAGGGTGACAGGTGGTAGGTAGCCACAAGCTCACAAGATAGTGTGACAGTCAAGGTTATATGTCATGAGTTCGGAAGGATTTAGAACATTGAAGATAAAAATATAGTCGCGAGGTCACAAGGTTGGCTAGCATTCATGCATAACAGTCGTGAGCTAGTGATTAGCATTGTCATAGGATCACAATGGTCTAAGGTGACAACATAAATTGCTGGTGAGCTTGCAACTGGCAGTTGGTCATGGGGTTGAATAGAAATCAAGAAAAACAATGGTTGCTAAGGGCATAGTCATGATATAGTAGCAGTTTAGAGATATAACATGGAATGGTTGTGAGTTAGCAACTGACAGTTATCGCAAGGACACAAGAGTCTAAAGAAATTAGGGAAATAGGCTGTGAGTTAGTAAGATTATGCCACATGTCCAAGACTGACGGTAGTCGCTAGGTTGCATGATGGGAAATAATATTTAGCCAGAGGCTAAAAGTTAGAGAGATTGCGCCACGTGTCCTGGCGGTTGAGAAGTTTGTAAAGATTGTTTGATAGAGATTAAAAGGTAATAACCCCCAAATCGATGACCAATATTTAAAAGAGAACATTTGAGATCAACAGTCAAGTTTTGAAAAAGGAAATTTTGATTTTTTCTCACACGTAAAGTGACCATTGTAGGGTTTTAATGGCTACTGGGTGTGTGCTAAAATGTTGACAGACTTCTATGAATCATTCCATCCAAGGTTGCTCAAGAATGAGGCCTCAAATATCAATCCATAGCTCTCTAGTCATAGAGTGCAAAGGTGTGAAATAGAGGCCCTCAGATTGACCTAGTTAGTGCCCATGCAAGTACACCATGAAATGAGAGATTCAAATGCACGTAAAATGAGATCTACTCTATATGATTGTAATGCATGAAAAGAAATTAATCTAAATGATAACAATGCATGGCTAAATCTATGAAAGGAAATACAAATGCAAGATTAATCTATGAAAATAAACATGAATCTAATCTATATGAGTAGCCATGGATGCAAGAAGAAGAAGACAAGAAGAAAGAAGTTGCAATATCCAAGCTTGAGTGCTCAAATCCTCCTCCAAAATTGCTCTCCAAACCTGCAACATAACAATACTATGAAAAAGATGATATATTGATGATTGATTATTATTGACGATTGATGATTATCAAATGAGAAGGAGAGATTTCCTTATATAGAAAAGTGAACGGTTGAGATTAAGAGGCAAAAAGAATTGATCAATGGTTGAGGTTAAGAGGAAAAAACCCACCACTTAGGAGGATGTGAAGAAAAAGAGATTTTTATTTAATTTTTAATTTAATTTATTTCCTTTTTCAACAAAAAAGTGCTTTAAGTGGAGATTTTTTTTTATTTAATTAAAAGAGGGATTTTATTTATAATTAAATAAATTAGAAGAATTTTATTTAATTAAATGGAGGAAATTGAATTTAACTAAATAAGAGGAATTTAATTTAATTAAAAGGGAGAAATTTAATTTAATTAAATAAGATAAATTTAATTAAAAGGGAGATTAAATCTTTTAATTAAATAAGAAGAATTTTATTTAATTAAAAGGGAGATTAAATCTTTTAATTAAATAAAAATGATCAAACTTTAGGAAATATTGAAGTAATTGAATTAATTGAATTAATTACAATTTGATCAAGGAAATTGATTTGAATTGAAAATTTTGCAAAGCATTGATTCAGGAAATTGATAAATTGATAAAATAATAAATGGGGCCCAAAGTCTAGGCGACCATTTTAGGGTGCATACATTTGCCCCTCTTTGACTAATGTGTGATCGACTCGGGAACACATGTAGTCAAAGAATGTAGTTGAAGTGTGAGGTCGACTTGGGATCACAAAACAACCCAGATGTGTGGTCAATTTGGGAACACATCAGGACAAAAATAAGCACAATTGAAAAAGACAAAGTCAACACCGACATAAGTAATTGACATGTGAGAGATAAGAATCTCAAGAAAGACTGATATAATTGATAAAGCTGAATCAAAGATTGAAGTTTGATAGGTACTGCCCCCTCGTGATCGAAATCGAAATGAGATAGAGGAGAAACAATAAATTGATAAATTTGATCAAATCAAACTAAAGATAAGGTTCTTGATGTAAGATGAAAGATATAAAGATCACAAAACCAAGGTAGATCATTAAGCACGAAATATTATGCCCCAAGGTTGAATTAGAAGAAGAAGAAAAAGAAGAAGAAGAAGAAGAAGAAGAAGAAGAAGAAGAAGAAAAAGAAAAAGAAGAAGAAGAAGAAGAAGAAGAAGAAGAAGAAGAAGAAGAAGAAGTGGGGTGAAAGCAAATGGAAGAAGTTTGGAAGAGGTGGAAAGAAATGGAGAGAAGAAAGAGAATGCCCCAAAATTAATCAACTATTTAAGATAGAAAATTTTGATTGAGATCACGAAAGAAGATAAGGAAATGAAGATCAAAACATGATCATAGTTGATTAAAAGTCCACAAGAAAGATGAA
>MU223921.1:2205254-2222395 GCA_018584345.1 Thuja plicata | reverse complement strand
CAAGAATGAGGCCTCAAATATCGATCCATAGCTCTCTAGTCATGGAGTGCAAAGGTGTGAAATGGAGGCCCTCAGATTGACCTAGTTAGTGCCCATGCAAGTACACCATGAAACGAGAGATTCAAATAAGATCTACTCTATATGATTGCAATGCATGAAAAGAAATTAATCTAAATGATAACAATGCATGGCTTAATCTATGAAAGGAAATACAAATGCAAGTTTAATCTATGAAAATAAACATGAATCTAATCTATATGAGTAGCCATGGATGCAAGAAGAAAAAGACAAGAAGAAAGAAGTTGCAATATCCAAGCTTGAGTGCTCAAATCCTCCAAAATTGCTCTCCAAACCTGCAACATAACAATACTATGAAAAAGATGATATATTGATGATTGATGATTATCAAATGAGAAGGAGAGATTTCCTTATATAGGAAAGTGAATGGTTGAGATTAAGAGGCAAAAAGAATTGATCAATGGTTGAGGTTAAGAGGCAAAAACCCACCACTTAGGAGGATGTGAAGAAAAAGGGATTTTTATTTAATTTTTAATTTAATTTATTTCCTTTTTCAACAAATAAAGTGCTTTAAGTGGAGATTTTTATTTATTTAATTAAAAGAGGGGTTTTATTTATAATTAAATAAATTAGAAGATTTTTATTTAATTAAATGGAGGAAATTGAATTTAACTAAATAAGAGAAATTTTATTTAATTAAAAGGGAGAAATTTAATTTAATTAAATAAGATAAATTTAATTAAAAGGGAGATTAAATCTTTTAATTAAATAAAAATGATCAAACCTTAGGAAATATTGAAATAATTAAATTAATTGAATTAATTACAATTTGATCAAGGAAATTGATTTGAATTAAAAATGTTGCAAAGCATTGAATCAGGAAATTGATAAATTGATAAAATAATAAATGGGGCCCAAAGTCTAGGCGACTATTTTAGGGTGCATACACTGGGTAGATGGATCAGATTGGCATAAGATATGATTTTATCGATGCTAGAGGCATGGTTACAATGAAGTTAGTAGTAGCCTGACTCCAGTTCAGAGTCCACATTGATTAGTCGGCACTAGATTGTAGGAGGTTCTACCCAATTTTTACATGTTTTGAGGCCAAAGATTATCATCACGACCTTTCTTCTCTCTTTTTTCTATAGTTCGTTTCTTATTAATTCCAGTTGATAAACTAGTTTCATGTAGATTTCATCTGGTGTTCACTTTGTAATTAGTGTTTTCTTTCCTTTAAAAGAAAGGTTAAGGTTTAGAATTTATGGCCCCACATTTTTTGAAGAAAGGAGGAGTGATTGTTTTTCTGATTTTCTGGTTCTCTAAGAGGTTGTGGTAGCCCATTGTAACTAGTATGATAGCGATCATCCTTTGCAGTTTTGAATAGAGATCATAGTTTTACAGACCTTTTTTGAATTCACATTATTGTATGTAGTCTTGTATTTTATATTTTCCTTGTAGTGTATTCATCCTTTGCGTCATACAAGTATTTGTATCTTTTATGCATCTTCAAGTGAGTAGAATTAACTCGAGCATAGGTTATAAGCTATATTTTCAAAAAGGTTTCTCTATAAATCTAGTTATTTGTGAAGAATATTCATCCTCCTAACTTGTTCATGATAATAGACTATGAAACCTCCTTATGAAGCACTGATATGTAAGTTATTTAGTCCTCAAATTTGTGTCATATGCTTAAAACTTGTATTCTTTTCAAGAGCTCCTTCGTGATCAAAGCTTCATTATGGTTACATCATCTTTGGTGTATCACCTAGTTGCTTAGGTTTTGTTCAAAGCTCAAGTTTTCCTTTTTGAATCCTCTATCCCTTTTCCCACCAAAGTTTTCCTTTTGCTTCAAAGATTTGAATTGGTAATATATCAAATAGGGGCTAACCAAGAATCTATAGATTCACTCCACCCATAGGAAATCTCACCACCTAGGAGTGTTTTGAGGTTGTCCTGAAATCCTCAAGTCAAGCCTTCATGAAAGAAAGACTGAGGAGGGTAAAATTCCAGTCCTCAATAGGGACAAGAAGAAATAATTCAAGTATGGTACTTTGATCTTCTGCATGTTCTTTTATTTTATGAATAAATTTCATAGTATTGGTCTTGTTGATTTGTCTAGTGATAGATAATTGTCAGTTCAAATGAGAGAATTGATGTATGGTATGGATGGTAAGATGAGGACATGTACATTATGGGGATATTTCAATAAATTTAAAAACATGATGCAATCCAGGGATATAATTCCTTAGTAGAGTGGAAAGATATCAGGATACTATCTATTTTATGGTTGATACAAACCTGTATAGTAAAAAATGGAAGCACTTCCATTGTAGACTAGTTTAGCCTTTTGAGTAAGTGGTTTGGGGTCATGTCAAGCACCTTGAATGAGTCTCTGACTTGGATCTAGCTTTTCCCCCAGTTCTACCCCATTTCCCACTTTTCTCCAGCCTGTTTCTAACGCCCTAAACTGCAAACTAAGATTTTTGACCCCAGGGTCAAAATCAACCTTTCTGGGTCAAGGTTGACGTTGACCTTAACCTAGGTTAGAATTGACATTTTTCTAACCCAAGGTCCAGATTTCAAGTTTCCAGGGTTTCTAGATGTCTGGCTTCAGAAAGAATTAATTCCTGCTTCCAGGTTGGCTGTTTTGGTCTTCGGAGAAACAATTCTTAAATTATATTTAATATAGGTCCTCTTCTAGGGATATAGGTCTAATTGGAATTTAATTCTCATATGTAGGCCTCTCTAGAAGATTGTGCCCTAGATTCATATACAAGGAAGCTTTCTTCTCTCATTTTCTCAAACCATGATCATCAACTATCAAAGACTTAAGAAGTGAAATCTAAGGGTGAAGAAGCAAGATTTGAAGCAAGCCAAATATCCATTGAAGCATTCATCTATTCTCAAGAATTCAAGAACTTCTCAAGCACTCAATTCATCAAGGAGATCCATTGGTAGCCATTGAAGGATTCAAGCTCTATGGAGCCCTCTTTTTGAAGATTTCTCCATCCACATTCCTCCAAGCCTCCTCCTTTTCAAAGATCCATTTAAGATTGGTGTTGAAGATCTACAAGCAATAGATTTGAGACATCCTACATTCTCCATCCATTTGGTGCATTCATACTTGTGGATCTATGGATTCAAATCCACCACAAGGGTTTCCATACAAGCAATGTGAACTTGTTCATTTACTTTGTTTTACTTATGCAATTTCAATTATACTTTGAGGTTAATTCCAAAACCTGGGTTTGACCAAGGCAAACCTCTCCCCCCAACAAAAAAACCATTTTTCTTGTAGGGATAGGTTTGGAACAATGAGTTGGAGTGAATATTTGGATACCCTTTTTGGAAAACTATCAAGATCCATAAATAGATTTTCTGTCAGAGATTTTAGGTTAGAATCGGAGGTCAATCCTGCCCCAGGTCAGAATCAGAAATTCTGGGTCAGTGGTGACATTGACTTGAGGGTCAAAATCAAAACTGTGCCAGATCAAAAAATTATTTCTAGGTTTTGTCCATCTCTGCATTTCTATTCCACATCCGATTGGAGATTTTCCAGAAACTCAGTGCAAACCCTCGAAAACAACATTCTTCAGATCTGTATTATTTTGAGGTTAGTACTTTTCTCCTATTCATTTCAATTAAATTTTTTAATCTTTCTAAATCTATCACACATTCTTTACTATAAAATGGAATATAATTTCTTCTTCTTTACTCTCATTTCCAATTTATTGATTCATTTATGCATTGATCCTTCCTTTGGGGTTAATCAATTTGGATCCCTCCTTTGTGTATTTGAGGTTAAAAGGAACATCTTATTTACCCCTTACATTTCAATAAACATTCTAATTTCAAATGTAACAAAAACAATTTTATATCTTACATTAAGGTAACATACTATTTCTTATGTTACAAAACCAATGGTTAATGGAAGAAGTTGAACCAAGAACATCTTGGATAATGAAAATGGGATATGAAGTAGAAGAGAAAATAATAGATGTATACGCTCAATATTTGTTGAGAAATCCCATTGATCCCATCGAGGATAGATTTAGAACATATATTGAAAAGGATCTTAAGTTGCATGTGGAGATGAAGAAACCTAATATAGAGAGGAGTGTTAGGAAGAGAGTTGAAGGGCTTATAGAATACATGGGCATTCTTGTTGAAATTGTAAGGGAGGCAAGAAGGAAGACTCAATAAGATTCAATGAGAAGCCTACATAGATTGGTGAAACTACAATAGAGTCCTCTTCTAAGTTAAATTTAGGAAGAATAGAAGTTTTGCAACAAAGAAATCTCAAGTACAACCTGTTATGCCCTGCATACCCATCCCTACATTTTGTGTGCAAAATATTGGGTCCCCTCTTTTCGCTTTGGCTCTTGCCTTGTTTCTTTGCTTTCTTTTTTTTATTCTCTGGGATTTTCCTCCTGTGGGGTTTTTTTTCTTCTTGTTTTGTCTTCTTGTGTCTCTGGGACCCGGTCCTGGAGTTTGTTCTCTCCAGAGCCAGATTCCAGACTCTGGGATTCTTCACCATGATGTCTCCTTTTGCGAGGAGGTACAATTTCGTTGAATCCCTGGGCCTAGAGTTCGAAGGTTTGCCTGTTTCAGATTTTGCGAAGGAGAGGGTAACTTTATTTTATCTTGGGTATAAATAGAAATTACATGCCACTTTTACAGTCACCGTGATTAAAACACTTAGAGCTTTCAGAGATTCCTAGGCGATTAAACTGTGATTAAGCTACGAATTACTCTATGCTTAGTGGTTGATTGCAAGCTGATTTTTGGTACTAGTTGGTGATTGTTCGAAGGTTGAGATTATTGTAGAGTGCTCCTGGTTCCCTTCTCCCCTTTCTTTCCTCTGTGATTCTAGGTAGGTTCTCTGGTTTCCTCTTTTTTTGTTCTTTCTAGTTTTATTTTCATTTTTCTTTCTCTAGTTTTGCGGTTTCCATTTTTCGTGTTTCACTTCTGGTTTGCCTCCCGTCGGTGGGTTGGCTTTGCCAGAGGGTTGTCTGCCCTTTGTGTAGTTGTAAGCTAGTGTTTGTAATGTACATTGTCTAGGGTAGGCCTTAGGCCTGTGTAAATGTGTATAGTCATGTAAATGGTGCATAAAAATCTTGTAAATACTATGTATTTTGATGTGTATATGTCTCGGCCTTCGGCCCTCTGTGATTTTGTGTATATATCTAGTGTATATCCTTCTATTTTGGGTCAAAATCACCATGCTTGTGTCTGTGTTTCCTAAATCTGAGAACTCACTTGCACAATGGAATACCACCTGGTTGGAACTTAGCTCTTGGCTGGTTTCAACCATGGCAGTTTCTCTCACTATTGTCGAATCAGTCTTTATGGCGCATTTATTTCCCATGTGCATATTTAAGTTCTGCCAAGTGGTTCTCATCTCACACATGTTCAAATAATTGGTGTCATCATCACCATAGATCCCATTTATTGCATGACCATGTGATGCCCATGTAAGCATGACAACTCACCTTCCGGTCATGTCTCCCAATGGTTAGTTTTCCAGACCCCGGGCCCTATGGCCTCGAACAACCTATGTCTTACTTCCATCAAACATGCTAAAATCCCTAGGGCCTGATAGCGATTTGATCCCTAAGTCTAAGTTCTATGAATATCTTTTCCAGATTTTGACGTAAACTAACTTTTCAGGTGAAGTGCGCAATGCGGTGGTAAGTTCTCTGGAATCCTGAGTAGCATTTTATCTTATGAAAATTTTGATGGTTGCCTTATCTTGTAGGTTTTCAAACATCACAATTTCACTATGTCAGAGGCATCTGCATCCTCTCCACCTAGGAGTCCAGATCTCCCCACCACGACAGTCACCAGGGCAGTCGTCAGGTCTAAGACTGAGAGGGCCCTGGAAAAGCTTCCCCTCAGCATGAAATATTTGAAGGAAAATACCATTACAGGATCAAAGATTGAATCCAAGGTTCAGTCGATTACCGAGACCAGTATTGGAATGTGGGCAGATATGCAGGCCTTGGTCAAAATGATGTTCATCCAACAAATGGCCGGGGACTAGTTAGCCATCAATGTTTGAGATTCTAGGATTCTAAAAGCCACTTGCTTCCTGTGCTCTGTGCAAGCCCCAAAACTTATCCTCACCCTCACAACACACTACAATTCCTCCATCCGGGCCGTGATGCTCGCCGCCCCGGTCTCGACCAGATATCCCATGCCCATGGTGTCCCTAGATGCCACAACTTTTCAGGCAGGATTAGGGATCCCTCAATTTGACAAAGCGACCATCGTCACCAGATTTGATGCTTTGGGGAAATTTTAGCAGCTGGAACTCATGGCCCAACAATATTTGAACAACATTTGGTTGAAGACTCCAAAGAAAGATTCCAAAAGAATAAAGCTGGAAATCTCTAGATCTGAATTAAAGGAAAGTGTCCAGATGGGGATCATAGCATTATGCAAGATTTTTGGGCAACCCCATGCCCGGGAATTCTCAGGATGGATGTATTACTTCTTATTGGGCATCTCCTCTAGTGAATAGTACTTTGATTGGGCCACCATCATTTAAAACCATGTGGACTCACAGTTCCTTTAGGTGGACCAGACCTCTAAATTTTATATGACGTCCTATGTTCTCTAGGCCCTAGCACAACAACACCTCATCACAAATGGGCTTCTCACATCGGGTGTACTTGGGGTCATCCCTGGCCAAAAGGCTCCCTAGGATTATTTCACACAAATCCAATGGGAGACTAGTTTCCTCAGCTTCTGCCGAGTGAACGATGCCTTCATTTACTACAATATTCTCACACCAACCTAGGATACCAGGTACCACCTCTCTAAGGGGGCAATGGATTTGGTCAGAAGTTATGGACGCTATTATATCTAGTTCCAGTAGCATACTTACATTCGGGTAACCGGCTTCTCTGGGAAACCCTATTTTGTTGCCCAAGAATTGTGGGAACAAAATTATTATTTTGGAATATTGCCGATAGATTCTAGAATTGCACACCCTCTACACTATAAATAAGGTAATAAATGTTCCATTCCTAATCACCTATGGGAATTAATCATGTATTCTAGCTGCAGCTAAGGAGGTAGACAATGAGCTTAAAATCTTGGGCTTAAAAGAATTCTATCTGGCGCGGAAGAACTTTGATCCGCTAGGCAAAATTGCAACGAAAATTCCCGGGGCATCAGAGCCCCATATATTCCACATGGAGGAATTTTGGAAATATTTCTAGGATGTTGTTGAAGTCCAGAGTAGACATTTCATCTGGATGACAATGGGGATGATGCAGAGGCTGAAGCTTCAGAAATTCCCAGATGACTTCTTGGACACCAGGTCCACAATAGGCCCTCAGTAAAAAGAAAAGGGAGTAGACAAGATGGCTCTCCCTCCAGTAGATTGGAACACCCAGGAGGGGCCAACTATTGAATATATCACTCACGACGTGGTCGAGTGTAGCTATGCATATTTCAAGAAGGCATGCCTAGGAAGTACATATAGAGTCGGCCCAACAGTGTGGGGCCTGACTTCTGGGGCCAGAACCTCTTCGCAGGGAGAGGATAAAGGAAAAAATGGGGACCCCTTCAAAAAACCCATCTCTGATCCCCATAAAAGATCAAATACAAAAAATTCTTGCGGTCTTCCAGTAGATGAAAGATAAACTAATCACACAGTTGGCCACCCCGGTACTCATGATCGGGCCCATTCGTCCTCCCTCTTCTCCTTCGCTAGCACCATTAATGCTCTGAGAAACAAGAAATAGAGAAGAAGAGGAGAAGGTAGCTATAATGGATTCAGGGCCCCATTTGATAGCCAGAAGAAAGAAAAAGAGAACTAACTCTCAAGAAAGGGTGGAGCCAGAACTTGGGATACCAAGCATCCAAGAAGTACAAATTATTTCTTCTAACTCCCCGGAGCTAGAAAAAGAGCCTAAGGATATCTTGGAGAATTTCCCTCCCCATGATGAATTTGATGATTTATTTAGAACTGATGAATTTGGGAACTTGTAGGGGGATATCATAAAGGTAGTGGAAGAAATCGCCGCACAAGACAAAATACCAGAGCAAGACCCTGCACAAGAGCAGGAAGCCCGGGCAGAAGAAGAAAAATAATAGGAATAGGTGGACATCTCCAAAGTCCCAGAGATAGAGGTTATAGGGACTAAGGAGGGTAGGTAGACATAGGATGAGAAAACGGCATCGGTTGGGGAAACCGGACCCATAGGAACAACTGTGACTCCAATTTTTGTGCTCCAAATTCCACCTCCGAGAGTAACATTTGGGGAGGTGATTACAGTAGCCCAAATGATGAATCTTGGCCTGAAAACTCCCCCACCTCCATAAAATACACTAGTTGAAGAGAGAATCCCATCAATATAGGTTGATGAAGAACAACAACAAGATGAGGAGAAGAACCTTGGGGAAACAAATGATGACCCTAACATTGTCAAGGATATGGACACCGGGGTGAAAGATAAAAGCACCACTGGGGAACCTAAAGATACAGGGAAGGAGTTAGAAATGACTCAGACTGATGAAGATGCATAAAAAAATCCCAGGGAGAAGTCATAGGAACAAATTTTGGCTGCAAATCCGCCCCTACAACCACAATGGTTAGTGGAGTCTCGCAAGAGGAAGGCCCCGATGATGCCCAAGGCTCATCTCTCCTTGGCGGAGATGATGGTGCAAATGTAGAACACTCCCAAGACCAAGAAATCCTGGACAGTCCATACTCTTTAGACTCGGTCAGGCGGAGATACATTCACGGTAATTGTGACACCTTCCCTAGATGTAGATGAAGCAACGGCTAAGGCCGATGAGTAGTCCATCACTGAGATATCACTGGGGAAGAGAGGGGAACAGAGTGAATTAGACCTGTTGAAAGAAGCGACCAAGGTAGTAGAGGCTCATTATGAAAAGGAGGCCCAAAAATTCAGGGAGAAAAAAGAAAAGAATGCAAATCTCATGGGGTTGCTGACGGAGCTCACACAGCCTCTTACTACCATTCCCCCAGTGCCTCCGCATTTGACACACCACTCCCTTAGAGTGACATAGATTCATTAAGGGTGATGAAAAGAAAAGCCCAGGCAGTTGATGATTGGGTTATGAAACAGGTGGGAAAATTTTGACGTTTCTTAATATCCACACTCCCAGACTTGTAGGCGGCCAGCAATATTCTACATTGGGCCAAAAATACTATCTCCATCTGGGAGGGAGACATAAAAAATTATGAGGCATGGAAGGCCGAGATGGAAGAGCTCATCGGCATCGGAGAAGAAATTGTCTCCGAGGCCAAAATTTTAGGATAGGATTCTTTTGACTTTGTCCAGACCCAGCACTCCAGACCTGACCTCACATTGGGGGTAATCAAGCAAATGGTAGGGGTTATGTGTGACAAAGTCCATAAATTTCAATATTCTTTCAATTTGTACAAGTCTTTCATCTCCAAGGTCTCTGGAGCTGATCCATTCAGCATTGAAATATGCACTCTGAAGGAATATGTCCTAGGAAAGTTTGACGAGCTAATGGAGTCTCGGTATGGATCCCTGGAGGGAATGGATGGAGCAAAAATGGCAAGGCTCACTTGCATGGTGCTTCAGAGTCATGATGCAACCAAGATGGTCGCAGAGTTCAAGGAAAATGTTCCAGATTTTGACGAGAAATTGGAGGTGCCCAAATACCGACAGGCCAATGTTAAGGACATAGATGAAGATGGAATTGCCTAGCTCCTGTAGACATTCAATGATACTAAAGAATAATAAAGTCCTTTGGAATCTGGAGATGATCATTAGGAGATGTAATTTTTGCATTCATTCATTCTTTGGGGTGCAAGCTCCCAGATCCTAGAGTCCCAGATCCAATATTATTTTTGGAATTCTTTAAAGTGACCCATGTCTTGGTTCCCAAGGCTGACCGGTCACTTTCAAGGTAGTTAATAAAAGGTGTCAGAGAATAGGTAACCACAACAAGGCACATCGGCTTGACAAGAGGATTCTGACTGGCAGTCTTCCCAAGGCCTTACTCCAACGTTACACCTGGCACATTGAAGATAGTGAGCCACTCTCCCATTTATGAGGCATGTAGCCTCGATCCCTGGGGGATCAAATTTCTTCTTTTCTCCTCTTGACTCCCTTCTTGAGGCCAATTCTTCCACTCCTCTTTTCTTGTCTTATTCTTTCAACATGTCAGACCTTTTCCATCTTGAGGTTTTTTTAGCATGGCACAGGTAGTACCGGCCACCAAAAATAGTATTATATTATAAAGTGTGAAATAAATTAGGTTAAGTTTTAGGTCGAATCTTGTGTATGAATAATAATTCCAACCTCATTCAATAGGTCGGTGAAATTGATGATTTTGCAATCAATAGCTAATAGCATTTCAATTTTCTCAGTTCTTAGTTGTAGAGCTCAAGGCTCCTTAGTTTTAAAAGCTTTCAGTAGTTAAATGCTCCCCTAGAGCCACCATTGTAACACATACCAGTTCTTGTTGGAGATATGTTAATGAAGAAGGAAGGGTTCTACCAATGAAGTTGTTAGCATTCTGATCTCTGGGTTGACAGTATTTTATGCTTTATGTTCTTATGTCCTTTTCTCTAATAATTCAAGTAGATTAATGGCCTCCTTTTCCTTTTCTATTGATTAAATATGAGCCGATGGTTCTGTATTTCTTCAGTATTTAGTGTAGTGTGTTAGAGCATTGTCGATGTTTTGAATGTTTAAGTATAACTATAGGTAGATGGAATATTTCTAACTCTGCAATATCTATTGAAGTTTATTTGGTTAAGTTAGTAGATGCTTGAAGGAAACCCCGCTAAACCCCCAAACAAGATGAGCCAAGATAACCAGCTACCCCCCCGAACAAAATAGTCACATTTCCCAACTAAGCTCCCGCACTGTCAAGACCCAACTCTCATGTGCTTGAAGGCCCGGGGAATCTCATTTCCCTAGACAACCTTTACAAGCAAAGTTGGCCAGTACCCCGGTACCTAGTGAAAACTTACATTTGTTGGCGGACCTGGTCATAAAGACCCATCAACAGAAACTAGTGCTAGAAGGAGGGCATGATCTCATCCCCCTCTAAGGATTAAGATTTTACACCGCCTGAGGGTTCCCCAAGCCATAGTTTTAGGAGTCAAGCCTTCAGCAAAATTGGATCATTTTCACCAGCGAGATTTGAAAGAGTCCTTAGATCAACTCCCAATCCTAAAAGGTTTGTCAAACTCGAGCCTCTTGCTCAAAAGAAATAGACCCTAAAAGTCAAGTGAGCCACTATTGTCTGGGGATCTATCATGTCCCAGAATAATCAAGTCCCCCAGACAACCTTGGGAGTTAATGCTCAACCTAGTCAAAATCCAACACCCCCAATGGTTGCATATTTTGTAAATACTGGGTCTCTGATGGGAACTTTTCCAGGTGCAGCCAATGATCTACCTTCACACCCAGAGAAGATTTGCCCCCGCTATGAGCATTTAGGCTAGAAAACCATTGAAGAGCATATGTAGGAATACAAAGATGCCATGAACCGACACCGGATCTAACATCAAGATGTTGTGACCCGGATGTTCCCTCTGTCCCTCAGATAGAATGAACTGAACTAGTACCTTAACCTTCCTGCCAATTCTATCAATAGTTGGCAGGACATGGAGGATGCCTTCCTAGCTGCCTTTTGCATACACGTGGACCCAGTGTGGTCCCATAGCCAGTTTATTTCTATCAAGAAGGAACCGAATGATCCCCTTGCAGCATTCAACCACCGGTTCCAACGCACCTTGAAGCAGTGCACGGGCCCCTTCATCCCATCCATGAATGTAACTATCCAGACCTATCTCAACATGATGGACCCTTTCATTTCCACTCTCCTCTAGAGAACTACCACCCCCGGTGATTGGGATACTTTGGAAAAGGTTTACAACCTACCCTTAGAGTTGTCCCGTGGTCTTAACAAATCCCTGGGCGAGATTGGGTAGAGCACGCCATTTAACATGATACCTGACAGAACCTCTTACACCAAGGGATATAAACCCAATCAAGCAATGGGTGCCCCTGTGATGGTCATGAATCCCCCACCATCGCTGATAGACCAGCAGTCCTGATACATATATCTATCTCAAACCCAGACAACGCTGAGTCTGGAATATTTTCCCTAGAACCAGCCGTAGCAAATGTAACAACCACAGACACAACTACCTGAAGTGCCTTTCTTTCAGTCATCTATGGCTGGAGGATTTCCACTCTCGACTCCAACAAATGCTACCGCTTTCCCTGGAAACCAACAACAACAACTGTCACATTGTGATGCGAATACCCAATTGACCGCCGAGGTTGAATCTCTCCGGTGAATGTTGTCTATGCTAACTTTGGACATGGTTCAACTGAAGGTAGGGTCCTTTGCACCCCACAACACCAATTCGCAGAGAGGGAATATTTTCTCCGGCCAACAAAATGACAATGCTGGGGGAAGAAACTACAACAACTGGCCTCGACCCAACCAATAGCAATGTAATAACAATACTAGTATCAGAGGTCCACCTCTGAACTAAAACACCAATCAGGGTAGCGCTGGACCTTCTCATTTCACGCCAGTCACAAACTTCTAACCCATAACTAACTGGTGTAGATTGCATGACACATGCTCTCATAATGAGGTAAACTATGCTACACTAGAAAATGTTATCATGATTTCCCAGCTAGACAAACAACAAGCCTGTGATCCTACTCCCCCAGAGCCTCCTATACAAGAGCCTACTCATGGTGTATTTGCCTGTGAGATCGTCTTCTTTGGAACATCCAGAGAAGATGAGGAGGAACCCAAACTACAGGGGTTCTTTGATGAATCTATTTTAGCCTTTGAGGCCAATGCCTTCACCAACCCACGGACTCCCTACAACACTCTAAGTCAAGCTGGTAAAGGACTAGTTTACATGCCTGGACCTTCCAAGGACACTCCTCCATGGGAAAACACAACTGATCACTTTGTCCCTCCAAAAGACCCTGGCTCTAACCAAGCTAAGGACTCGGCCAAGGGAAGCCACCAATTCTCGGGCAGAAGGTTTGACATCACAAAGGCGTTGGAACAGACAACCACCTTCATGACCTTGATGGAGATTTTGCTGAACTGTCCCGAGCTGAAGAAGTTTCTTTTAAAGCTCTTGGGAAACTTGGAAGTCGTCTGTCGCCCACCCAAGATTGTCTCTTTTGAGGACACCAACGCAGCTATCTTCTGAGGAAATACTGAGGATCCTCCCTTCCTACTAGGCTTGAACATACAAGGAAAAAACATACACAATTTCTTGGTAGATTCTGGGGCTTTGGAAAATATCATGCCTCTATCCATATGTCAGAAGCTCAGATTCTGACCCACCCCGTCTAATGGTGCAGTAATCCAGCTAGATAAAATTATTGTGAAAATGGTGGGTGAACTAAAGAATGTCTAGATTCAACTCATCTAGGATCCCAGGATAGCTAGTACAATCGACATCCAAGTGGTGGACATCCCAAAGACTTATGGGATGTTACTAAGTTAGAATTGGTCCAAGTCCCTAAACAGATACTTCTTAACCAACTTTTCCCACTTGTGGCTCCACTAGGAAGGAGAATCTAACCAGACTTGGGTTGAAAGTGAGCCCCTGATGAAGTAGGCCCTCACCAAAGTCAGGAGGGTGAATGAGGTCCTCTTCTTTGAGACTTCCCCCGGGGTGTACCAACCCCTTGAGATCTTAACATTCAATTTCACCCCCAGGGAGGAACCCATAGTTTTGTAGAGAACCCAAGACCTGGAAGAAAAATTGAGGGTTGAGGTTAACTCTTAGGGTACTGCAGTGACCCCCGCCACACTCTTGTTCGACACTTGGTGCCAGATGCATTACCAGAAATATTCAAAGCTAGAGTGTGAGCCTTGCCTTACCATTGCTACTTGGCACATAAATGCCCTCTAAAAAGGAGAATATACAGCTGATTCCTCGGGACCCAGTACTTCTACTGGCAGTGCCTCTTTGGTGCCATTTGTCCAGGGATTCCAACCAGAAATCTCTCCGAAGGCAATCCTCACCTGTGTACCATCAGCGCCAGAGGAAACTCTTCCCAACCCTCCCCAAAAAAATTTGAAGACCACTTCATCTTCCTAGCCCCAGATGACAAACGATGACTTATGGACCCTTAAGTTTGATGGGTCCTGATCCAAACAAAGATGTGGGGCCGGGGTGGAGTTGATCAACCCATGGGGGAAATCCTTTCTCACATCCTATAGGCTGCAGTTCAACTACATTAATAACATCATGGAGTACGAGGCTTTGGTCCTTGGACTCCTATTTTCACTAAGGAAAGGAATCACTCACCTTCGGGCCCTGGGTGATTTAGACTTGATTGTTAAACAATTTTGGAGTCAATATACCTGTCACAACAAGAGGTTGGCTGCATACCGCAACTGGGCATGGATCCTTATTGAAGATTTTGATGCCTTCGGTATCGCTCTTATTCCTTAGAGATTGAACTATGTCCTGGATGCCCTTGCTATTTCTGCCAGCACACTTGAGTCAATGGCTGGCTCGTGATTGCGGAGATTTTTTGTTGAGATGATGCCCACCCCATCCATTCCTGACAATATCACCCATTTTTAGGTCTTTGAGGACGATCAACATATCCTGGCCTTTATGGCCAACGTTAGTGTTTTTGAAGACCAGATAGTGGAAGAAAGAGATCACGATGATACTGGACAAGGTGATGAAGATGACAGGATCATGGACTTACCAACCAATACCATCCCTAAAGGGACGGTCACACTTGAACAAATCTTTGAATCAGACCCTCGGGGCCGGGAAAAGATATCATCCTCCTCTGAGGGAGGAAAATTTGAGAAAGTCGACATCGACCAGCCCGGTGAAGAGAAAATGATACATATTGGCACCTCCTTCTCCCTTGAGGAAAATGAGAAGATTCTTGCGGTTCTCTGAGAAGACATAGATGTAATGACGTAGGGGTATGAGGATCTGAAGACATACTATACATCCATCATGACTCATACTATCCCACTCAAACCTGATGCTAAGCATTTCCAACAAAAGCAATGACTGGTCAACCCACTGATAGAGCCTCTGATCCATTAGGAGGTTCAAAAACTACTGTCAACCTAGATAATCTTTCTAGTCCGGCACACTACGTGGGTTGCCAACCTCGTCCCTATGAGGAAGAAAAGCAGTGAGATCTACCTTTGTGTGGATTTATGAAATTTAAATAAAGCCTCCAAGAAAGACAATCACCTTCTCCCCTCACTAGATGAGGTGTTGCAAATCATGAACAAATTACAAATGATGTCTTTCTTGGATGGGTACTTTGGGTATAACCAAGTCATGGTTAAGTATGAAGATAGAGACAAAATTGCATTCACCATTAAGTGGGTAACATTTTCCTACCAGAGAATGCCCTTTGGCCTGATCAACGCAGGGGCCACATTTTAAAAGGCCATGGACATTATAATTGAGGGCCTTATGAACTGGTGCATAATCATCTACATGGATGATTTGACCATCTTTTCCTGAGACAAGCGTGATCATTCTGCCCACCTTGCCCATATTTGCGAGAGATGTCACCGGTATGGGATATCCCTCAACCTTAAGAAATGCATATTTGGGGTCACTGAAGGGAAATTTCTTAGGCATATTGTCTCTGAGAAGGGTATATCCATTAACCCTAAGAGAGTTGAAGCACTGTTAAACTTACAAATTCCCAGTAGCAAGAAGGAAATGAGGTCTTTCTTTGGAAAGATTAACTTTGTCTGATGATTCATCACTAGATTCACCAAGATCGTAAAGCCACTCAACAAGATGATGAAGAAAGATACCAAAATTGAGTGGAGCCCTGAAGAAAATTGGGCATTCTCCCAGATTAAACAAATGATAATGGAGGCCCCAGTCCTAGCTAGTCTAGACTATTCCCTCCCCTTCTACATTTATTCCTTTGATTTGCCACATTTTGCCGCAGCAATTTTGACCCAAAAGGTCGAGGGGGAAGAATGACCAATAGCTTCCATAAGCTCCCCCTTTAAGAATGTCGAAGTCCAGTATTCACCACTGGAAAAGCAGGCCTTTACTCTCATTTGCACCGTGAAGAAATTCTGACATTACATCCTTCGGAGCAAAGTGCATGCCATCATCCCAGACTAGGTGGTAAAATCTCTGCTGATGCAGAGTGAGTTGGGTGAAATACAGGGGAAATGGATGGCAATCCTGCAAGATTATGATTTGGAAATGTAACCTATGAAGATAGTCTGAGGCTAGGGACTATGTAGAGTGATGGTAGAAGAGACTCCCCACATTGAATGTTAGACATATACAGTGGAGTCCATCACTCAGGATCCATGGTACATAGACCTAGTGTACTTATTATTGAATAATAGATGCCCGAAGAGATTGCCTCCAAACAAATGTCGCACCCTGTGGTTAAAAAGTACACACTTCATGATAAAAAATGCCACACTTTTTCATAGGAACTATGAGGGAGTGTACCTTCAGTGCATTGATAGGGTTCAGGCTGTAAAAATAGTCAAAGAATTCCACAGGTAGTTTGGAACCGGGCATGGATCAGCTGATGCCACTACCCATCAAATTCTCCAGGCCAGATATTATTGGCCCTATATCTTTAAAGAGGTCTACACTCACATCAATAAGTGCCATACTTTCCAAACCGTGACACATCATGAGTGGAACCCGGCTATGCCTTTGCAGCCGGTCTTTGAAACTAGACCTTTTGCCCAATGGGCATTTGACTTTATCAGGGAAATCAACTCCAACTCATTTTCCAACCACCGGTACATTGTAACTACTGTGAGTGTCAAATGATGCACTTGTTACCTACGACACAACACTTCAATAAGTCATTAGATTAGTGAAAAATAACATAAAAGAGCAATGATTAGATACAAATCACTAAAATTGACTTATTGCTCCTTATCTAGGAAGAGTTTGAAAAATGCCATAATCATGCCCTCAGATTATACACCATTCAGTGATAATACACTCCTAAGAATGAGAGATTTAATTGAAAACTAAGATAAATGATTAGAAAGCATGTAATTAAGCTATGAAAACTGACATTATAACAATGCATGGAATTGAAACTAAAATGCTATAGATATCT
>MU223921.1:2165290-2183140 GCA_018584345.1 Thuja plicata | reverse complement strand
ATTTAATTCATTCAAAAATAGGAATATTAATTATTTAAGCTTTTTATTGCTTTTGATAATTAATTAGGACTATAGCCATTTTAATTAAATTAATAGGCTAGGGGAATGGGTTTAAAATGCAAGTGATGAGATAGATTAATTCCTTTATAACTAAATACTTTATCCATTGTTTGAATTTGATAATATTTGATTGGTTGAAATTGATTTGAATTGTATGGCTGAAATAGTTAATATAAATTAGTGATAAAAATCACCTAGGACATTAAATCTGATTTAATAATAAATTATGCCAAAGTAACATTGTCTTGACATAACAGGGGGTATGATCACACCTAGGGAAAACAGGGTCCATGGTCGGTACAGACCAAATCCAGGTGGTTACAACTGCTACCAACTATTGAACCCAGTGGTCTAAAGCAATACCTTGTAAAAATAGCACGACAGATGTAGTCATTAAATTCCTGGAAGAGAACGTCGTCACAAGATTTAGAATGCCCTTTGCTATAGTATGTGATAATGGTCTGGCATTTTCTTTGGCAAAATTGCTTGAATGGACCTATTTTAGGAAGATCACTCTGAAGTTTTCCAGCAACTATTACCCCCAAGAGAATGGTGTGGCTGAATCAACTAACAAAAATTTGCTCAAAGTGATCAAACACCTGTTAGAACAGAATCCCCAGGACTGGCACCAAAAGCTGAGATTCACCCTCTAGGCAGATCATATTTGAATTAAGGCTACCATGGGGACATCCCCGTTCCATCTGGTCTACGACCAGAACCCATTATTCCCCGTTAACCTACAAATCTCAGTTTTACAATTTATGCAGGAATTCAGCAACCAGGACAATATTATGGAGGTTCAGCTCCTGAAACTGGTGTGGATGGAAGAACAAAGAGATGCAGCCCTTGAAAATTTTGCTTGTCACCAAGTAATAGTAAAATGATGGTTTGACCAAAGAGCTCAGTATAAGGCCTTTTAGATTTCAGATTTGGGCCTCTTGTGGGATAAGGCCCAATAAAAGAAAGGAAAGCACACCAAATTCCCACGGCTCTAGCTCGGACCATATTTGATCTCAAAAATCTACAGGGAAAATACCTACCGCCTCAACACCATGACCAAAGAAGTCATTCCATTTCTCGTTAATGGACAGCTTCTCAAACATTATTTCAAATGAGGTAAGTTTGTCCAGAATTATACTATATGTAAATCTTCTCGCTTGTAAATATTCCTTCCTGGTGCTCCGTTTGGGGTGCCTTGTCTTGTAAATAGTTTTGTTGGCTGTCCTCCAGGACTGCCCCTTTTTTGTTTGTTTTGTTTTCATCTTTTGTTTTTCTTTCTGGGTCTCCAGTGTTTTGCCCCCCCTTTTGCAGGCTGGTATGCTTTGCATAACATCTACTCTCCAGGATGGTACCTTTTGCATTTATGGTGAATTTGGAATCTATTGTTAGCATGGTAGAATTGGTCTCTGCTCCATAGTTATTTTGTAAGTTTGGTAACAAGCTTTGAATAATCTTCATCGGGTTCATCCCCAGAAGTCTATAAATCAGTTAAATCAAAATTAAAAGGAACAAGTAATCGGACACACCGAGAGAAGATCGGTCGCACTAGTTTGTTGGCCCAAGTCTGAAAACATTTATATTCTTCTCGGATCTAGAGTTTTCTTCCCTATTTAGCAAATTGAAGCGGATGGAGGGGTGAAAGAAGTACCGCCATTAAAATTATCAAAGCTTAAGCTTAATGGTGAAAGGAGTACCGCCTTCCCATCTAGAAAAGAATAAAATGAAAAGAAAAGAAAGAAATAAAGAGTGAAGAAACTCTGGTACCCGGAGGAAATGAATAGATTTGATGAATTTGGTTTGACATATTCAGTGCCTCTTCTCTGCTTCTCCCAGAGCTCATTGGCTTGATTTTATTTCAAAGCACACACTTCACAACTGAAAAAAGACCATGGATTGAATCATGTATGGGCCAGATTTTCTCAGACACTTCACACCTTGCAAGCAGGATACTCCAAGTAAGGCATTCCTCTCAGATAGTCTCCATTTGTTATGCCCTACATACCCATCCCTACATTTTGTGTGCAAAATTTTGGGTCCCCTCTTTTCACTTTGGCTCTTTCCTTGTTTCTTTGTTTTCTTTGTTTTCTTCTCCGGGATTTTCCTCCTATGGGGTTTGTTTTCTTCTTGTTTTGTCTTCTTGTGTCTCCGGGACCCGGCCTCAGAGTTTGTTCTCTCCAGAGCCATATTCTAGGCTCTAGGATTCTTCACCGTGATGTGTCCTTTTGCAAGGAGGTATGGTTGCATGGAATCCCTAGGCCTGGAGTCCAGAGGTTTTCCTATTTCAGAGTTTACGGAGGAGAACGTAACTTGCTTTTACCTTGGGTATAAATAGAAATTACATGCCACTTTTATAGTCACCATGATTAAAACACTTAGAGCTTTCAGAGATTCCTAGGTGATTAAACTGCGATTAAGCTGCAAATTACTCTGTGCTTAGTGGTTAATTGCAAGCTGATTTTCGGTACTAGTTGGTGATTGTTCGAAGGTTGAGATTATTGTAGAGCACTTCTGGTGCCCTTCTCCCCTCACTTTCCTCCATGCTTCCAGGTAGGTTCTCTGGTTTCCACTTTTTTTGTTCTTTCTAGTTTTGTTTTCATTTCAATTTCTCCTATTTTGCGGTTTCCATTTTTCGTGTTTCACTTCTGGTTTGCCTCCCGTCGGTGGGTTGGCTCTGCCAGAGGGTTGTCTGCCCTTTGTGCAGGTGTAAGCTAGTGTTTGTAATGTACATTGTCTAGGGTAGGCCTTAGGCCTATGTAAATGTGTATAGTCATGTAAATGGTCTGTAAAAATCTTATAAATACTATGTATTTTGATGTGTATATGTCTCAGCCTTTAGCCCTCTATGATTTTGTGTATATATCTAGTGTATATCCTTCTATTTTGGGTCAAGCTCACCGTGCTTGTGTCTGTGTTTCTTGAATCTACGAACTCACCTGCATGGTGGAATACCACCTGGTTGCAACTCGGCTCTTGGCTAGTTTCAACTATGGTAGTTTCTCTCTCCACCATCGAATCAGTCTTTATGGCACATTTATTTTGCATGCATGCATTTAAGTTCTGCCAAGTGGCTCTAATCTCGCTCACTTTCAGACATTTGGCATTGTCATCACTATAACTCTCATTTATTGCATGACCATGTGACGCCCACATAAGCCTAACAACTCATCTTCTGGTTACGTCTCCCAACGGTTAGTTTTTTGGACCCCGGGCCCTATGCCCTCGATCAACCTATGTCTTACTTCTATCAAACATGCTAAAATCCCTAGACCCAAATAGTGGTTTGATCCCTAAGTCTACGTTCTATGCATATCTTTTCTAGATTTTGACGTAAACTAAATTTTTAGGTGAAGTGCATGACGCGGTGGTAAGTTCTCCAGAATTTGGAGTAGCATTTTATCTTATGAAAATTCTAACGGTTGTCTTACCTTGCAGGTTTTCAAACATCACACTTTCACTATGTTGGAGGCATCTGCATCCTCTCCACCTGAGAGTCCAGATCTCCCCACCACGGCAGTCACCAGGGCAGCCGTTAGGTCTAAGAATGAGAGGGCCCTAGAAGTCTTCCCCTCAGCATGAAATATTTGAAGGAAAATACAAATACAGGATCACGGATCAAATCCAAGGTTCCATTGATTACCAACACCAGCGTTGGAATGTGGGTAGAAATGCAGGCCCTAGTCAAAATGATGTTCATCCAATGAATGACCGGGGACCAGTTGGCCATCAATGTTGGAGATTCTAAGATTCTAAAAGCTGCTTTCTTCCCATGCTCTATGCAAGCCCCAAAACTTGTCCTCACCCTCGCAACACACTACAATTCCTCCATCCAGGCCATCATGCTCGCTGCCTCGGTCCCAACCAAATATCCCATGCCCATGGTGTCCCTAGATGCCAAAATTTTTTGGGTAGGATTGGGGATCCCTCAGTTTGATGAAGCGGTCGTTATCACCAGATCTAATGCTTTGGGGAAATTTCAGGAGCTAGAACTCATGTGTTGGCAGTATTTGAACAATAATTGGCTAAAGACCCCAAAGAAAGATTCTGAAAGAATGAAGATGGAAATCCCTAGATCTGAATTCAAGGAAAGCATCTAGATGGGGATCATAGCATTATGCAGGATTTTTGGGCAACCCCATGCCCAGGAATTCTCAAGATGGATGTATTAATTCTTATTGGGCATCTCCTTCGGTGAACAGTACTTTGATTAGGCTACCATCATTTCAAACCATGTGGACTCACAATTCCTTCAGGTGGCCAAGACCTCTAAATTTTATATGACATCCTATGTTCTCTGGGACCTAGCACAACAACGCCCCATCATAATCAGGCTTCTCACATTGGGTGTACTTGGGGTCAGCTAGGGCCAAAAGGTTCCCTGGGATTATTTCTTGCAAATCCAATGGGAGGCTAGTTTCCTCAGCTTCTACAGAGTGAACGATGACTTTGTTTACTACAATCTTCTCACACCAATTTGGGATGTCAAGTACCACCTCTTTAAGGAGGAAATGGATTTGGTCAGAAGTTATGGCCACTATTATATCCAGTTCCAACAACATACTTACATTCGGGGAATAAAAATTATTCTTTTGGAATATTGCAGCAGATTCTGGAACTGCACGCTCTCTACACTGTAAAGAAGGTAATAAATGTTCCATTCCTAATCACCTATGGGAATTACTCATGTAGTCTAGCCATAGCCAAGGAGGTAGACAACGAGCTTAAAAGCTTGGGCTTAACATAATTCTATCTGGTGCGGAAGAACTTTGATCCGCTAGGAAAAATTGAAACGAGACTTCCCCAGGCATCAGAGCCCCATATATTCCACATAGAGGAGTTTTGGGAAGATTTCCAGGATGATGTTGAAGTCTGGAGTTGACATTTCATCCAGATGACAATGGGGATGATGCAGAGACTGAAGCTTCAAAAATTCCCAGATGACTTCTCGGACACCAGGTCCATAATAGACCCTTAGTAAAAAGAAAAGGGAGTAGACAAGATGGCTCTCCCTCCAGTAGATTGGAATGCCTAGGAGGGGCCAACTATTGAATATATCACTCATGACGTGGTCGAGCATAGCCATGTGTATTTCAATAAGGCATGCTTGGGAAGTACACACAGAGTTGGCCTGATAGTGCAGGGCTTGAATTATGGGGGTGGAACCTCTTCGCAGGGAGAGGATAAAGGAAAAAGAATAATGGGGACCCCGTCACAAACCCCATTTGCAATCCACATAAAAGAGAAAATTCAATAGATGCTGGCAGTCTCACAGCAGATGAAAGATAAACTAATCATGTGGTTGGCCACCCCGGTACTCATGATCGGGCCCATTCATCCTCCCTATTCCCCTTCACTGGTAGCATTAATGGTCCAAGTAACAGGAACCAAAGCGGAAGAGGAGAAGGCAACTATAATGGATGCAGGGCCCCCTTTGATAAGCAGGAGAAAGAAAAAGATAACTAAATCTCAACCAAGGGCAGAGCCAGAACTTGGGATGCAAAGCATCCAAGAAGTACAAATTGTTTCTTCTGACTCCCAAGAGCCAGACAAAGAGCCTAAGGATATCCCAGAAAATTCCCCTCCCCGTGATGAATTTGATGATTTATTTGGAACTGATAAATTTGGGAACTTGTAGGGGGATATCATAAAGGCAGTGGAAGAAATTGCTGCACATGACAAAATCTCGGAGCAAGAGCCTGCACAAGAGCAGGAAGCTCGGGAAGAAGAAGAAAAATAACAGGAATAGGTGGACATTCCAAAGTCCCAGAGATACAGGTTATAGGGACTAAGGAGGGCAAGCAGACATAGGATGAGCAAACAAAATTAGTTGGGGAAACTGGACCCATGGGAACAACCATGACCCAAACTGTTGTGCTCCAAACGCCACCTCTGAGAGTAACATTTGGGGAGGTGATTACAGCGGCCCAAATGATGAATCTTGGCCTGACGCCTCCCCCACCTCTAGAAAATATACCAGTTGAAGAGAGCATCCCAATAATAGAGGCTGATGAAGAACAACAACAGGATGAGGAGAAGAACCCCAGGGAAACAAATGACAATCCTAATATTTTCAAGGATACAGACACCGGGGCAAAAGATACAAGCACCACCAGGGTAAGTATTGCCGGTGAACCCAAAGATATGGGGAAGGAGTCAAAAATGACTCAGACTGACGAAGATGTGCAACAAAATCCTGGGGAGAAGTCACATGAACAAATTTTGGCTATAAAGCCACCGCTACCACCACAATGGTTGGTGGAGTCTCGCAAGAGGAAGGCCCCGATGATGCCCAAGGCCCATCTCTCCTTGGTGGAGATGATGGCACAAATATAGAACCCTCCCAAGACCAAGAAAGCCCAGACAATCCATACTCTTCAGACTGGGCTGGGCAGAGATACAATCGTGGTAATTGTGACACCTTCCCCAGATGTAGATGAAGAAATGGCCAAGGCCGATGAGTACTCCATCACTGAGATATCAATGGGGAAGAGAGGAAAATAGGGTGAATTATACTTGTTGAAAGAAGTGACCAAGGTGGTAGAGGCTCGTTATGAAAAGGAGGCCCAAAAATTAAGGGAAAAAAAGAAAAGAATTCAATTCTCATGGGGTTGCTAACAGAGCTCGTGTAGCCTCTTACTGCCATTCCCTCAGGTGCCTCCGCATCCGACGCACCGCTCCCTTAGAGCGACATAGATTCATTAAGGGTGATGAAAAGAAAATCCCAGGCAGTTGAGGAGTGGGTTACAGAACAGGTGGGAAATGTCTGGCATTTCTTAATATCCACACTCCCAGACTTGTATGCAGCCATCAATATTCTACATTGGGCTGAAACTACTATCGACATCTGGGAGGGAGACATAAAAAATTATGAGGCATGGAAGGCCAAGATGGAAGAGCTCATCAGCATCGGAGAAGAAATTGTCTCTGAGGCTAGAATTTTAGGAGAGGAGTCTTTTGATTTTGTCCAGACCTAGAAGTCCAGAATTGACCTCACATTAGGGGTAATCAAGCAACTGGTAGGGGCTATGCATGACAAAGTCCAAGAAGTTCAATATTCTTTCAATTTTTACAAGTCTTTCATCTCCAAGGTCTTCGGAGGTAATCCCTTCAACACTGCAGCATGCACTCCAGAGGAATATGTCTTGGGAAATTTTGACGAGCTAATGGAGTCTCAGTATGGATCCCCAGAGGGAATGGATCGAGTAAAAATGGAAAGGCTCATTTGCAAGGTGCTTCAGAGTCAGGATGTGACCAAGATGGTCACAGAGTTTAAGGCAAATGTTCCAGATTTGGATGAGAAATTGGAGGTGGCCAAATACCGACGGGTGAGCCTTAAGGACATAGGCAAAGATAGAATCACCTGGCTCCTGTAGGAATTCAATGATACTAAAGAACAATAAAGTCCTCCAGACTCTGGAGATGATTGTCAGGAGATGTAATTTTTGTATTCATTCATTCTTTGGGGTACAAGCTCCTGGATCTCAGAGTCCCGGATCAAATATTATTTTTGGAATTCTTAGAAGTGACCCATGTTCCAATTCCCAAGGCTGATTGGTCACTTTCAAGGTAGTCAATAAAAGGTGTCAGAGAACAGGAAACCACAACAAGGTACGTCAAATCGAGAAGAGGGTTCTGACACACGATCTTCCCAAGGCGCTACTCCAACTTAACACCTAGTGCATAGAAGATAGCGAGCCACTCTCCCATTTATGAGGCATGTAGTCTCGATCCCTGGGGGATCAAATTTCTTCTTTTCTCCTCCTGGCTCCCTTCTCGAGGCTGATTCTTCCACTCCTCTTTTCTTGTCTTATTCTTCTGACATGTTAGACCTTTTTCATCTCGAGGTCTTTTGTAGCATGGCATAGGTAGTACTAGCCACCAAAAATAGTATTATATTGTAAAGTGTGAAATAAATTAGGTTAACTTTTAGGTCGAATCTTGTGTATAAATAATAAGTCCAACCTCATTCAACAGGTCAGCGAAATTGACGATTTTGCATTCCATAGCTAATAGAATTTCAATTTTCTTAGTTCTTAGTTGCAGAGCTTAAGGCTTCTTAGTTTTAAAATCTTTTAGTAGTTAAATGCTCCCCTGGAGCCACCATTGTAGCACACACCAGTGCTTGTTGGAGATATGTTAATGAAGAAGGAAGGGTTCTACCAATGACATTGTTAGCATTCTGATCTCTGGGTTGACGGTATTTATTGCTTTATGTTCTTACGTCCTTTGCTCTAATACTTCAAGTAGATTAACGACCTCCTTTTCCTTTGCTATTGATTAAATATGAGATGATGGTTCTATATTTCTTCAGTATTTAGTGTAGTGTGTTAGAGCATTATCGATGTTTTGAATGTTTAAGTATAACTATAGGTAGATGGAATATTTCTAACTCTGTAATATATTTTGAAGTTTATTTGGTAAAGTTAGTAGATTCTTGAAGGAAACCCCACTTACCTAAACCCCTAGACAAGACGAGCCAAGATAACTAGCTATCCCCCCCAAAAAAATAGTCACATTTCCCAACTAAGCTCCTGCACTATCGAGACCCGACTCTCAGGTGCTTGAAGGCCCAGGGAATCTCATTTCCCCAGACAACCTTTACAGGTGAAGTTGACCGGTACCCTAGTACCTGATGACAACTTACATCTGTTGGCGGACCCAGTCATAAAGACCCGTCAACACAACCATCAACAAAAGATGGAAAAAAGAATAATAAAGAGTAAAATAAGGATGAAAAAGTGATCATTGAAGATGATGAGGCAACTCAACTAGATGATGTTGTGAAGCAACTAAAGTAGAAAAAGTATAAACCTTAAAAAATTACAAAGTCTAAACCATTTGGTGAAGAAGAATAAGTAATTAAAAAGATGAAACTTGAATTTGATAAAATTGTCATGTCAATGAATGATGTAGAAAAGAGCATTACATCTCATGGAAACTTGACGCCACTGTCAAAGTTCTTTGACAAATTTGATGAAGAAGGAAAGAGATTCCTTGAAGAGGCCATGGTAAGGTATTTTTATAGATACAAAAGGAACTAATTTAATTTGCATCAAAATTACCCAAGAGTTTGTACAACATTCTAGATGCTAGAAAAGCTTATTCTCTATCCAAGGACAAAAGGTTGAGAGAAGAAGTATTAATTGGCATATGTCTGGTGATAGTTGATGCATAAGTAAAAATGATTCTTAAGGACTCTAAGAAGGAGTTCTAAGGAAAACTCAAAATGAACAAGCTTATTATGGGGAAAAAAAAGGAGGCCATTGATGAGATAAATAAGATTACAAGAACCTACCTTGAGAGGAATCAATATGGTGTCATCCCTGAGACTCAAGGTGAAACTTCTTTAGTTCCAGAACTTGGTCTTCCCCCAACGAATGTTCCTAGTGTTCTTGAAGTAGAAAAAGTATAAGTTGATGTGAGGGATGTTCCTAAAATTAGGATAGAGAAAGAGAAAGTGACAGAGATGGAAGTGGAGATAGGGAAATAGGAACAAGTGGGGGATACTCATCATGTAGTCCATGTGCATTTGATCATTAAAGACCCTAAATTAGCAGATGAAAGTAAGATATCTATTGAAAAGGACTTGAGAGGAAAATTGAAGGAAAGAGAAACTACTAAGTAAGTGAAGGAATTAATGAAGTGGGATAGTTTGGAACTTGATCCAGAACTATCACAAGAACAAATAGACTTTTCTATTCTCTCACCCCTTCAAAAACTCCAGTTTGCACAATTTGTTGAAGTGCAAGCTAGGGAAGGAATTTTGAGAAACCACTTGGAAGATATAAAGTTGTTGGGTCTGGAATTTGATGTATTTGAGAATTTTATACCTACTTTTGTCGAGGATACAAAATATAGTCCCTCTGACCATGTCAAGAATCTAATCTTTACAGTAATTACTCATTTTGAGTCATTTGAGAAATTTGTTGAAGTGAAGGTAAGGAAAGAGTTCAATGATAAAAATTTTGATGATTTAAAAGGAAAAATAGAATACGATAAAGGTGTATTGGAAACCAACATTAAGGTAATTAAATATGCTATAATTGAAAGTGGAAACATTTATAAATCATGTCTATCTATTTCAAAATTTGTTAGAGGCATTGAGAAGAAGATCAAGGAACTTGAACAACAATTGGAGCACATTGCTCAATCCTTTGATCCTTTGGTAGCTCCTACTTTAGACTCTAAAAGCCAGGTAATCTCCTTACTTGAAAAAATTAAGGGGCTAGTACAAGAATGAGATATAATCATTGGTCGTGTGGGAGAACTTAGGATCATGATTACTGCTAAACTGTAGACCTTGTTCAGTATGATGAATGAAGCACAAGGAGCATCAACTACACCAGCTCCAACTAACTAGCAAGTGGCAGAAGAATATTTTTTATTTATTCAATGGACACATATAAGTTTTGAACAGTCTCAAATAGGGATGGGACAATGATCTATAATTATTGAAGACCCTTTGTTCAGACATTTTCAAGATGATGTAAGTTAGTAATTTTTGTGTGTAAATATGTAAATTTATATATAGTTTTTGGATGGATTTTTTGCATGTGGATCCCTACCTTTACCATTGATGTCAAAGGGGGAGAGTAGGGTAGTGAAAAATGTGTACGAATGTACATGGAAATGGCTCATGGGGAGTCTCAAAAATATTTTTGAAGTTTTGGAAGTCTTGTGCATATTGAGTTTTTGACACTTATTTTTCATAAGTGTTGCCATCAATTGAAAGAGACACTACATATATTATTTGGTGCTATCATTTATGGAAAATAAACTCAATTTAAAATCCACATTGCTGTAGGAAGGTCTGCAGTAAGTCAAAATGGAAATTTGTCGAAGTCTAGTAATGAAGAACAATTATTCTATCAGTATAATATATTTGGTCTGGTGAACTCTTCTAAGTTCACATCTTTAGTTTCAGATGTAATGGAAGTGTTTAGGATATTTGGAGATTATTATTCCATAATTTGGAGGCTCGATGTTGCCAGGTGTGAATGTTAGATGGATCTATGTATCAGTATTACATTTACTAGCTAAAGCAACTAGCTTGTGTTGAAAATTTCTTTTGCGAACATGGTAAAATGTTCTTGGTGAGAAATTTTATGTTCTAATGGTGGAGACAAAATGTATAGAGGCATTATTTCGGTCCAAATTGACATTTGATTTTGGATTTGGCCAACGTGGTCAAAACAATACACATTTTCCTAGAACATTTTTGAGCTAACATGGACAGTCAATTTCTTTGGTTTTGGACCTATTAGATCAATTTTTTAGGGTTTCAAATTGTAGTTGATGCATGTGACAAGTACAAGAAGGTGTTTTGTGAAGGATCTTATGTATGGATTTGAGATCTGAATTTATGATCAACAAAGAATAGTAAAACATGGTTGTTAGAGTAAATTAAATCATGACAGCTAGAGATAAAGAGTATCAAATCTAATTTATGTGCTTATGTGGAACTGTAACCAAGAATTAGTAGGTACTATTAAAATTGTTTAAAGAATATTATGATTATCTGTAGTGATATTGTAAGGTAGTGAGACTTCCACAAGGTTGTAGCCCTTACTGTATTTGAGCAATGCGCTCTAGGAAGTGAACCTGAATGCTTGCACATTCCCCTTTTATTGAAAGATATATTTATATAGAGTATTATCTTGTGGGTACCATCCCCACCATGTTTTTTCTCCTAACAAGATTTCCACAATAAAATCCTTGTGTTATGGTGTTATGCTTCTTTTCTTTATGTTCATGCTTATTACTTTTCATTCTATGTGTTGAGTGGTTTGTGGATTAGTTTAATAAGGTTAAATTTTTTAAAATAATGATATACTATCCCCCCATCTCTCTATTCCCTCATTCTAACAACAAAAACCTCAATCTCAAAAAGTTCCTCCATTTTCACTTGCCCTAACATGTAGATCTTCCATTGGAAGATCCTTGTCTATTTTATCTAGCTATCTCCTTGCTTGAGTCATATCTTTCCTCGCATCCCACCTACTCTAAACCTTGTGCCCTGCTTGAATTGTCCTTTGTGGTCTTACATGCACTAATCCTATCATTCTATCTTTTTAAATTTCTCTCTTCTTAGTAGATTTTTTTTAAAATATTAAGATTGTGCTATGTAACTATATTTTATAATAATGTAAACAATTTGCTGAAGTCAAATTCACTAAGAAGCATGAGGCATGATGCATCCATTATATATTTTATTAGAGTATCTATTCTTGAATTGATGTTAGTATGACACACTTTAGGTAATTCCTGAAGTTGTGTGGAGACTTTTGTATGTAATGAATATTTGTACATGTAAGGTATAATCCATTGTTGAAACAAGTTTTTCAGGAGTATGAATTTTTGGCATTGTTGTCAAAGAGGGAGAGAATGAATTGATGACATAAATCCATAAGGGAGATATTGATGAAAGAGGAAGAGAATGAATTGCTACTATTTACTCATAAAGGATAATCAAAATATTTTCTATAGTATCAGAAGATTTATCCAAGAGGGAGAAACATTTGATGGTAAAAAACATAACTATCAACTTAGAGGGAGTAATGACAAAGATTGATAGTATTGAGAATTTCCATCATCAATTGTTATAGTAATACTATAGTGTTTCTATAAATGCCAATGAGGGAGATTGATAATCAACTAATGGAGATGATGAAGACCGAGTGATAATAGACATACATGTTTGTAGAAACAGTTAGATCAAATGTTATTTTGTCATTGATGTTAAGCAATTGATTATTGATTTATATTGAGTTACCATATAATAAGAAGGAGAAGTTAAATGGGTGACAAATACAGATTAGAAAATTATGAAGTAAAGTTGATATAGTTGTTTGCTACTATATATTTGATGCTATCAAGTTGGTATATTTGATTGATTAAGTCAGAGATTGCAAAGAGTTAAGTTATGACTCAAAAGAGTTACTCTATCGAGCTAGACAGATTCAATTGGTATAGAGTTGTGTTAGTCAGTTTCAGTTACCGATCATCGAGAATGAGTTAGGCACCAAGAAGTAAATGAATTTAGTTACCGAGTTTCTAAGAAAGTTACCAAGTATAGGATATTGATTGAAAATTATGATAAGATCAAATTTCATATGAAGCTATGATGAACTAAATGTTGATAAGAATTAAAGGAAGTTTGTAGAAGATATATGAGAAAGGAAATTTAATGAGAAGATCTCAGGTGAAGATTAAGTGGTTAAACCTGATTATTAGTGTTCCAAGAAAAAGTTCAAGTTATGAGGTAAAAGTTAAATGGTTTACCGAGCTAAGATTTGTGAAGAAGATGATCAAACAATTGAGAAAAAATAACGGAAAAAATTGATGACATGTAACTGATTGAATGTTTAATAAATGTTAAGTTGAAGATAATGCAAGGCATTAAATCAGTTAATGGTTTGTATTGTCATTGATGTCAACTTGTTATCATCTATACAGCCATGTACATAATGCCAAAGACTTCAGAAAATCAATGGAACAAAGGTTATGCTTTCAAAAATGCATAAATGTCAAGTATTCACCAAGTGATAGACAACACCGATGGAGTGCAAACAATCGGTAAAGGCAAAGAAGAAAATTCATAGTGATACCTGACGAGCAGAAGACAGTACTTCCTGACAAAGCAAAACCACAGGATGCCTGACAAGCTGAAAATAGAGTTGCCCAACGAGTAAAATCTAATGATGTCCGACGGATGGAGATCCTGAAGCTAACTCAAGTCACACTGAAGGAACTGCTAGTTGTCACCGGCAACTAACTATAGAGTTGAGTGATAGAACAAAGACTTCAGAAAATGACAAAATATCTAGCTAGCAAGAGCTAAAGATAGACTTAACTAGTTGTTTTCTTTGTTTTACTCGACTAGAGTTAAGTAATTGATTTAAAGAAGATTTGTACAGTTGGCAAGAAGATAGCTACAAGATAAATCAGGAGTTATGCTTTAAATCAAATTGGCTGGATTGTTTTTTACGCCAAGAATCAAGAAATGGTGAATATCATGTCTATATAAGAGACAAGCTTAATTCATTTCTGTATGCATGGGAAGGGGAGTGAATAAAAGGAAGGATGTTGAAGAGAGACTGATGAAGAATATCTTCATACAGTCTTGATCAATCAAGCTAAAGGAGAGCTAAAGAATTCTGCAGACACTGACAAATAGTAAAGCACAACATCACAGAGCAGAAAGTGTGGAGCACAAAGAATTGAATTGATACATTGATACTGATTCACCCCCCCTCTCAGTTATTACTAACAATTGGTATCAGAGTGTGTGTGCTTAGAAGGAAGGTTTCAAGACCTAAGTCAGTATCACAAGATGAACAGACAAGATGTGCCCAAGTTGAACAAAGACAACTTTGCTTCATGGCAAAGCAGGATAAGACTCCACTTATCAGGTATTGGTAATGATGTTACTCAATTCCTAGATACTGAATATGTGTTGCCTATAGAAGTACTGACAGTAGATCAATTGAGAGAGAAGCATGAGCATAACTGCATGGTTATAGAGCTTTCTTCCTCACTCTCTGATGCTGAATTTGAAGATGTCAAGGATTGGAAAACTGCAAAGAAGATGTGGGACAAACTGAAGCTTGTACATGGAGGTGATACAAATGTTCTGAGAGCCAAGGCAGAAAGCCTTAGAGGAAATTTTGATGATCTCAGAATGAAAGAGGGAGAAAACATCAAATAGTAAAACACAAGGATAAAAGAAGTAGTCAATGCTATACGAGGTGTTGAAGGTACACTTGAAGAGGAGACAGTGGTAAGTAAAATCTTAAGAACCTTATTGCCTGTATATTCTATTAGAGTTTCTTCCATTCAAGAAATGAGAGCAGTAGAAAAAAATACATTTACTCTTGATAGTTTAATTGGTAGACTAATTTCAGTTGAAATGAATAACTTTGCAATAGTGTCTTACCAAACTTAGAGTCTTCATTTAAGTCTTCTATGAAAATAAGCAAATCAAGTCATAGAAACTCATCTACAAGAGACAGTGAAAGTGAAAGTGAAGAAGAAGATCTAGATGAAATAGAAGCACTTAGGGCTAGAAGAATTTAGAGAGGCAAAGGTAAATACAAAGGCAAGTTACCACTTGTATGCTTTAATTGTAAAGAGATTGGACACTTTGCTGCAAGATGTCCTAACAGAAGAAAAGATGACAAAAGTAATGATAGATCTTTTAAGAAGAAATTTTACAGAGGTGATAACAAAGATTACAGAGGTTAGCGACAATTAGAAAGAAGAGATACCCGAGACTACAAGGATAAAGGTAAGAAGGCTAGCTACCTAGCTGCTTACAAAGATGAAGATACTGACACCGAACATGATGAAGACATCGAGATGGTATTTGTAGATGTGAAGGATGATTCAGATGAAGATGAAAGGTATGTAGAAACTACACTCATATCTAAGGTTAGCAAGAATGATATCTGGATTATAGATAGTGGCTGCACTCACCACATGACCGATGACAAAGAAAATTTTAACACTTTTGAGTATTATAATGGTGATACAGTAAGAATGGGTAATGATACACCTTGTCTAGTTGAAGGTAAAGGAACAATAATGCTGAATAACCTGATTAAATGTGAAAATACTTATTGGGTAAAAGGATTGAATTATAATCTATTGAGTGTTTCTCAGCTGAATAATACAGAGTAGCATTTGAGAACAAGAAGGCAAAAATCTTCAATGAATCAGGAAAACTGGTTGGTACCGGTGAATAGGCTAAAGATAACTTATTCTGTCTGAATGATACTAACACCACTTGCTTAATGACTAGAAACAAAGACATATGGTTGTGGCACAAAATATTGTGTCATGTAAATTTTTACAACATGATGAAAATAAGCAAAAGGAGAAATGTAAGAGGCTTACCGATGATGACAAAGCCATACAACATCATGTGCAAAAATTGTCAAAAGGGTAAAATGACAAAGTCAAGTTTCAAAAGTAAAACCCATACATATGATGATATTCTAGAATTAGTCCATACTTATTTATGTGGACCTTTGAGGACAAAGAGTTATTATGGAGATAGATATTTTATTCTCTTTATTGATGATTACTCTAGAATGATGATAGTTATGTTTCTAAAAGATAAATCTAAAGCATTCAAGATGTTTAAATTGTATAAGGCTATGGTAGAAAAACAAAGTGGTAAGGATTTTAAATATTTGAGATTAGATAGAGGAGGATAATTTACATCAGATGAATTCACTAATTTATGTAATGAGCATGGTATAAAAAGACAGGTTTCTGCACCAAGAACACCACAACAAAATCAGATTGCTAAGAGAAGGAATAGATCAATAGTTGATTGTGCAAAAACACTGATGATAGAGAAAGGCATTACCCAAATCTTCTGGAGGGAAGCTGTCAGCACTGTTGTCTATACACTTAACAGAGTACAATTAAAGGACACAAAGAAGACACCTTATGAGCTATGGTATGGTAAAACACCCAATGTAAGGTACTTCAAAACTATTTGGTAGTCAATGTTATGTCTTAAAGGATGATAGAAATGGAAATCTTGACACCAAAAGTGATGAAGGTATTTTTCTGGGGTATTCTACCAAAAGCAGAGCTTTTAAATGTCTCATCAAGGCCTCTAACAAAATAGTTTAAAGTGCAAATGTAAATATTGATGAATTTGAAAAAAAGAATGAGATGGAAAGCACAAAAGAACTAGAGGACTACAACAAGTTTGTATATTGTGAAGAACCCAACACTCTGCCCAAGCAACAGTGCTTAATTCCAGAATAACAGAATGTTGCAACCGACGGTTAGACTATTGTTACCGACGGTCAGGATAATGATCAAGATAATGTGCAAGGTAATGAAGATCAAAGTGATGATCAAGCTGATACACAAAGAGTTGTACCTATACTTGCAAGATATGTAAGAAGGAACCATCTAGAGATCCAGATCATAGGAGATAAGAAAGCTAGTACAAGAACAAGAAGTAAGTCTTTAACCTCAAATTGTTTAATTTGTGAGTTTGAGCCAAAATTTGTCAATGCTACACTAGATAATGAGGAATGGATAAGTGCTATGAATGATGAGATTGAGAAGATTGAGAAGAACAAAACATGGTCACTTGTGCCAAGACCAGATGATAAGAATGTCATCGGTACAAAATGGATATTCAGGAATAAGCTGAATGAGAATGGAGAAGTCACAAAGAACAAATCAAGACTAGTATGTAAGGGGTATGCACAAGAGGAAGGTATAGACTATGGAGAAACCTTTGCACCCGTTGCTAGGCTAGAAGGAGTAAGAATACTACTTTCTTATGTTGTATATAAAGGATTCAAAATATACCAAATGGATGTCAAGTCAACATTCCTAAATGGAATACTTAAAGAGAGGGATACATTGAACAACTAGAAGGGTTTGTCAATCCAGACAAGAGAAACATAGTATGTAGAATTCACAAAGCCTTGTATGGATTGAAACAAGCTCCTAGAGCCTGGTATGAATGACTTCATTCCTATCTAATAAGTATTGGATTGATAAGGACTAGTGAAAATAGTAATCTTTATTTGAAGGAAGATAATGATGCTAACACTTTGATTGCTGAAATATTTGTTGATGACATCATATTTGGAGGCAATGATATGCTATGCAAATCTTTTGCTGATGAGATAAGAAAAGAGTTCAAGATGTCTATGTTTGGAGAGATCAAGTTCTTTCTTGGTCTACAGATCATTCAACAAAGTGAAGGTATTTTCATTACACAGTCCAAATACATCAAAGAGGTCCTGAAAATATTCA
>MU223921.1:2126277-2144847 GCA_018584345.1 Thuja plicata | reverse complement strand
GAAAATGACAAAATATCTAGCTGGCAAGAGCTAAAGATAGACTTAACTAGTTGTTTTCTTTGTTTTATTCGACTAGAGTTAAGTAATTGATTTAAAGAAGATTTGTACATTTGGCAAGAAGATAACTACGAGATAAATTAGGAGTTATGCTTTAAATCAAATTGGTTGGATTGTTTTTCACGCCAAGAATCAAGAATCAAGAATCAAGAAACAATGAATATCATGTCTATATAAGAGACAAGCTTAATTCATTTCCATATGCATGGGAAGGGGAGTGAATAAAAAGAAGGATGCTAAAGACAAACTGATGAAGAATATCTTCATACAGTCCTGATCAATCAAGCTAAAGGAGAGCTAAAGAATTTTGTAGACACCAATGAATAGTGAAGCACAGCATCACAGAGCAGAAAGTGTGGAGCACAAAGAATTGATTTGATACATTGATCAGAGAGGTAATGTACTTAAATAGATCTGAAAATCTACAATTCAAAGTTGTATTAGAAATAGGTCATAGTGTTTCAGTTTAACCATTGAAGCATCAAGTCTCTTAACCAAGCAGGACTTAACAATCTTATCTATATATTGAGGTACATCCCAAGGAGTGCCAAAAAGTTTGATTCATGAAAGTAGCATTGGACTTGCTCGATACCTATTGACAGTCTAAGAAGGAGGCTAATTCAAGGATGGTAGCAATAGATGCCCGATACTAAGTGACAACCTCTACGTATAAAATCCTCTAACAAGGTCACACTTAATAGTGTGTTTGTAACCTTTAACAGGGTTGGCTCCTAACAGGGGTCACTTTAGAAGAGTGAAAATTTGGGGTATCGTTCCCAGTGGTTTTTTCCCTTAACAGGGTTTCCACATTAAATTCCATGTGTTATGTGTGTATGGTTTATTAATTTACTGTTTTACATTTCACATATGCATTTCTGGGTTGATCGGTATACTCTACTTATTTACAGAGTTTTGGTAAATAGTTTTACTGCTTATCGGTAATCAAGGAGAATAAGGACATACAAGGAAAACCAATAGATACTTAATCATTATAATTATTTCATGGCATGCATCTTGTAGGGACTTAATAATTTGAGGTTTATTTGATTGGTGGTAAATAGTTGAAGGATAAATTTTGAGGCCACTGATTCACGCCCCACCTCCCCTCTTAGTTATTACTAACAAACATAAGCAAGGAGATTAAGAGGCAAAATTTTGTCTATATAAAGGATGAGAACTACTGAGAGAAGAGATGCTAGTGAGTTGAATAAAGAAGCAGAAGAAGTCGAAGAACATAAGTTACCGAGCAAAGCAGAGAATCTGAAAGAGAAGAATCTACAGTCTAGAGCAAAGACAAATGGAGTATGAGATGCCAGTATTCATGTGAGAATAAAGGATCTAAACCAAGAAAAGGTTGTTTCTATATTTACAGATCAAATTTTAACTATTATTTATTAGCATTTGTAATAGAGAAAATATCTTAACTGAGTGGATTTAACAGTCCTATTTGTAAATCCTAGAAGTAGGTGACATTCCAAACGAGTGTTTAAAGACCTCTTACAACGCCACTCCTAACAGGGTGAAAATCTTAACAGATCTAAGGTTAATCCCTTAATAGGGTCACATCTATCAAATGTGTTTGTAATCTTTAACAAGATAAGTTCTTAACCAAGCGTACTTCAGAAGGGTACATTTTTATTGTGGGTCACAATTCCCACAGAGGTTTTTCCCTTATTGGGTTTCCTCATTAAATATGGTGATAATTGAGTTTGAATGATCGATTTTCGTATTATGAGATGTATGGTTGTTTAAGTTATTAAGTTATTTGGTGAATCGGTCATTACTCCATTCAGTTCTACCGAGTGAATCAATGAGATAAGTTTTAAGTATTTAAGTTTGATTTTGTCTGATTCACCCCCTCTCAGTGGACCAATAGGGTTAATCTTAGCTAGTGTAAATAGCTAGTTTTTATTTTTCCTTGTGTGTGGTGTGTTTAGTTTAAATAACCCTACTATGCAAAGGACACATAATATGGTGTCCTCTATATAGCCGTCAGTCTCCTTTTAGTCGTGGTATTTCCTTTCATGATTGTCATCATCGGTCGTAACTTCCTCTATTGTAACAATGCTTTTTAGTTTATTATTGTGCTAACCCTTCTCTTTGAGCTAGTGTTCTTGCAGGGTTTTCATTTTTTCGCCTTGGCACATTATTGGAAAAGGTATTCCCTACTTTATTATTATTTTGTAGTGATAATAAAGCCTTATGGTATGATATTTCAATTCTTTATGATCAATTCAAAAGAAAATTCTAAACCATAAATAATTAAAGCAATTCAAATAAAATGACAAGAGACATGTATATGCACTAGAAAAATCAAACCAAAAGTTTTTATAGTTATTGGTAGTGATTATATAAATTTCAAAAGGTATAAATGCATCAAAATTCTTTTATCATTTACACATATATATTATAGCAAAAGAAAGCAATATTTTATTAATTGTGCAAGTCAAACTGCTCCAAAGCTAGTGCCACCTTCCCCAGAGCCTCCTCCACTCCATACCATGTTCTCTTTTGTGTCAGAAGAGTCTCTTATGCTCAAATCTGATGGAGTGTCCCATGCTTTCTTGAAGAGTACCCGCAAATGAAATTCCCTTATCACCTCCTTTGGTATCTACACCCTAGGGTCAAAATAATTTTTAAGGAATTTGACCCCATGCCTCACATAGCAACGATGAATGTCAAGGGAATGATGATGAAAGTTAATTACAAATGGCACTTCCATACCTATCTACAATTCAATCCTTAAGTCGGTTGCCAGTGACTATCTCACACCCTTTCTTGCCACGACAAGCACATCCTCCAACCCTGCGCAGTAAATCCTATCGAATATGCTTTCTACCAGGAAATAAATTGTATCCATTGCTTCCCCTAGGTCCAGTAGAGAGACAAAAAAGAGAGATGAAATATCAGTACTAAGCCTATACCTATCTTCATTTTTTCAAAAATCCTCTCCTAGCACCCATTTCGGGGCCGAAATGACCAATTTGTCACGAGTTTTGACCAACATGGCTAGCTAGTCATCATTTATCCATCCTAGAAAGGGATCTTGATTTAGTGGGATAGTCAGCCTCACTGGAGTATCCATGCTTCTTAACTAGACGAAATTAGGCTTTGTGCAAAGGCTAAAATATTACAAAATGTTGTGCCACCTTTCGACAAGGATGACTCTTTTATAGAGAAAGTAATTAAGTCTGCAAGCACGCCACATTTAATCCTTCTGAAAGAATATTGCTTCAAATTTTGAAGAAGTACCTTGATTGTTTTCTGAGAATTTCCACTTGCTTGGTTTTTGTGGATGGTGAGCTAAGTTGTGCTGCTGGTGATGTCATCAGAGAGAGATCATACTCCTTGAAATGAGAAAACACGATGGCAATTTAATTTATGCTCAAAGTGAAAGATTACATTCGATACCTGGCATGTATGAGTACATTCTTCCTAGCATGTATGCATTAATTATAGTCATTTCATGAACATATGATGTCTAGTCTGGATTTCACACTTTTTACATTTAAATACCTTTATTAGTGAGGATGAAATGGCTCTCCTTTGCACACTTGGTGAAAAATCAGAGATTTCCTGCTACTACCTTGACAACCAATTTGGAGGGGTGATGTCATAATCATTCATGCAAATTGAAGCCAAGAGTTGTAAAGAAAAAGAAAAAGAAATAAGAAAATACGCAAAATTTAGGACATGTTGGAAACTCTATCGGGGCTATGGATGCCTGGCTGGTAGTAGAGAAATGTTAACGACTATCAAGGAAATAACCTCGTTGGGGCTATGGACACCTGACTAGCAATGAGGCTCTATCTGGTTGGCTATGTGACAAATACCTCATCTACATTGCCTAGTGGGCGAGCGAAGCTTTTTTCTTCCTCTGAGTAAAAGGAAGGTCTAAACCCCTCATCACACACATAAATCCCTCGATGAGCTATGTTCACTTTATGACTATTTAATCTAGAATGCTAGTCAAAAGTTCTATTTCTATAGGGAATCAAATGTAAAGTTTCAACATGAAGTTGAGACTGAATGCAATTTCCTCCTAGTTTCTTTGTGTACTCTTCCTCTGAGGACATCAATTAGCTGCCCTGGTTATCTTTTCTAAAAGTCTTTGTCTTTAAATTTCTTTAACTAACAATGTTTTTTTCTTCTGCCCAACATCTTCCCCTTTCTTTTAGAAGCTTGTCTGTGTTGGATGTGTCAGGCTTGTGGGTCTCCCAATTTGACCTTTTCTTTGAATCAATGTGGTTGCTTTATTTTAAATAAGGGATTCTAATTGTCATGTTTGCGCGCAGCAGTTGTTTCCTTGAATGTCCATTCAAACATTTAGCAAAGGTAACCGGTTGAGGACACCGTAGTTGAGCGAATCTATGGCCTAATGGATAAGGCACTAATCTGTGTAACCAGAGTTGTTGGGATTCAACCCCCTACATGCAAGTTTCCATAAGAGTCACCAAGAGCTGTAAATAATATTTTCTTCCCCCGCAAAGATGCATCCTTTCAAGCCTCCATTATTCATTCATTATGGTGCTCATTTAAATAGGAAACACACGTTATGCCACTTGTTAGCACAAAACACAATTTAGAGCAGTTGTTTTGCTTCAAGATCTGACTACCCACCTGAACACCACGTATCCTTCAAGCACTTGTAGCTTTCTTTGGCTGGAAGGCTCATTTCTTTCAAAAGGCTGGGCATGTGGCTATCTCATGGGCCTCTTGAAGAATTCAACCCTCTTTAGCTGTAGTTTTTGATGAAGTTGTGCCATGTGTCCCAGACTATTCCCGCCGAGTACTTTTGCTTGCAGGGCCCAACCTTTTGAATAGTATGTGTACACGGGGGTTGTGAGACTGCAATTTTTTAAGAATGTGATGTTCTACACCTATCATTCAGACATCCAAGTATCTGGGAGTCCAAAACCATCTCATCCATGGAATGATTATTCTTCCAAAATTCGTTGCAGTCAGGAGTTAATAACAGACCATACCAGAGACTATTATAAGGACCAAATTCTCTAATGGATCACAGTGTGCGAGTCGCCTCTCCTTTAGGGCCAACATTGAAAGTGACTTCTCTCTTTTTCCAAGTGTGCGATGCGGCATCTTCTCAAGGGTCATTTTCTCCCCTAGAGTTTTGGGTCTATGGATTTCCCTTCCCAGCAGTATATAATGATGTATGTTGTGATGATAAAAGAAGGAGATTCCAAGAAATTTTGATCACACTTATTGAAAAGCCACTCTGGCCTTGAATTTGTATCTATATATTTGGATCAATGAATATAGATCAATCATGCATTTTGGCCTTGTGGTTTTATCTTAAGATTCAATATTCACTTGTAGATTTTTATGCTGCTTAGAACTTTAAGTGTTAGCATCTATATTACATGTCGAAATAGATTATGCTCTTTTAGGCTTCTCTATTTTATAGGTATTTATGTATGCTCTGCTTTATGTTTGTATGTTAAAAGGCTTTGAATGAGTGTGTTTACTGTTTATTTTCATTGGTTTCACAATCTGCCATGAGATTCTGTGTCCAAGATAGCCTGTACATGTAGTTTTATGCAGTATTTTAAAGCTTTGGTGTTTCGCCTTAGTAGGGTTAGTTTTTCTTCCCTTTCCCGCAACACTAAATAAAAAAGAACAGTCAGCTTCTAAAATCCCAGAGGTCACCCAGTGAAAAGAATTAGGTCTAACATTCACTGAGGCTTGCCATAGGTCGTTATACCTGAGAGCAATTTTAGGCATCTATAGAAGCAAAGGCTAGTGCTAAGAGCTAAGGGAAAATATAAGAAACCTAGAGACAAAATAAGAGAAAATACAACTCAACTCCTTTAGATAGCATATTCATAATGGAAACTTTATCCCAATTTCCCCATATCACCTCAAGTCATGTCACAACAAGAAATTGATTGTCTTTGATCAAAGAGCATTCAATTAGCAACACAAATATCCTTCACCTACCTAAATTATCAAACCAAAGACATGCAAATAATGGTATAAATAGTCTTAAATGTCGTGGGATATCACTTCAATATGATTTAAAATCTTTATGCCATCATAAATGTATTTGGTTTCAAACTAAGTATTCAACTATCCTTCCACGACCAATCTACATTTTGAGCACATGACAATCATAGTGGAGGTTGGATGCCAGCCGTGACTGCTACATAGGATCTTGTATGGTCATCATGGATAAACCAAACATTGAGTATCCATCCTAGTTATTATTCTTTCCTTGCACCATTATCATCAAACAAGATGTTGACCAAAGAGAGCCACTGAGCATCATTGAGTGCTATGTGGGAAGACTTCCTCCATCATGGCCCTTTTATCCAAGTCATCCACCTTTCAATTTCTCTCATGATACACATTTGTTATACTAAAGTTTGGGAATGAGTGGATCAATTTCAAAATTGGATCGATCCACCCATCCAATTTACAATTAGGAGTCACCTTTCTTCTTATAGCATTAATTGTTATGAGCGAGTCCCCTTCAAGGTGTAGTTGATTATTTTTTTTAGTTTATTGGCCATCTATAGTTCAATGAGCATGGCTTTGAACTCAACAATTGTGTTCATCACAGGTCCCCTAAATAAACATTTTTTTGCAAGGATATTGCCTTTGTGATCTCGAGCAATACATCCAACTCCACTTGGCTCAATATTTTCTATAGAGGCCCCATCAAAGTTTATTCACCCATCCTTACTCTAGACCACACTAAACCACTTTATGTCGAAAATTAACCTTCCTAACCCAATTAATATGAGTACTTTCATAAAAGATTTATATTCAAATAATTATAAAATTTTATTTTTATTAATCCTCAAATATGACAAATGTACCTATATAATAGTATATCACTCATAAATTTACCCACATTAATAACACTAGTCAAAATAAACCTAAAATATAAAATAAAATAACACACGCTAAGGATGACTCCTCTTATGGAAAATGAGGGAAAATGCACCCTTTAAAAATCCTTCAAACTAAATTTATGTTTCACCTTAAATATACTAGCAATTGCACCTTGGTGTGTAATGGGTACACCAAAAATATATTGAAGATCAATTTTGAAAAATGTATAAAACAGAGAGGGGTGGATTGGGAATATTGGCAATACATTTCATGAATACTTATAATTCATGTAAGATTTATGTTTTGAGGGTGACTATTAATTACTTATGAGAGTAGTAATTACGCATGAGAACATCAATTGCACTAATGTAGAGAACAATTTATTAGGGAAATTATAACTTATTGCATACATTTTTTTAGAGAAACAAAAATCATAGACATGACAATTTAATTCAACAACTCAACACTTGTTGAATTTTAAATATGCCTTGAATTTTGCTTTGAGTACATTTAAAGAGATCTTGTCTTAAACATAGTAAATTTTAAAAGGATGAAAAAAGTACATAATTGCATAAGATTTAAGGTGAAATTAATATAAGGATTTTAATTATGGAGGGGAGTGCCCCACCAAGTCAACAAATTCACCATGACTAAGCTGCATGTTTCCCACTTCCCATGCACAAGCCTACCATGATGGGATTCTCCACTTATTTATAATCTTCTAGATGCATTGATCTGCCAAGGGGTGATCTCCATAAATCAATATGTGCAAGATATCAACCCAATGGCTAGCTAAGTGACTCATATTGTGTGATTCTACATGGACTCCATTCTTCTCATTTCACCACACTTACCCATCACACATTATCTCTCATCTAACTTTCCCTCTCGATCTATCTCTATCTTTGTATGTATTTTTCTCCCATCCTCTCACTCTATATACATCTCTATCTCTATCTTCCTCTCCCTCCTCCATATCTAGACACATCTCCCTCTCTCTATCCATCAATCTCTCTCCATCACCCCCTTCCTATACTTGTAAATCTCTACATCTCCATATTTTTCCCCCATCTATCCCTCTATCTCTATCTCTATCTCTATCTCTATCTTGTTGTCTCTCCATTCCTCTCTATCCCTATGTATCCCTCCTCTCTACCTCTCTCGATATATCACTTTCTACCTCTATCTTTATGCTTATATCTCCTCGTCTTAGCTATAACATTTTAATGAAGGGCTCTACTCTAGCTATTTAAGGAGGATTATTAACATGTGGTCACATTAGCGAGTGCAAAATCATTACCTTGTTAATCCCTCCATACTGACTACAAACAAAATTCAAATTAAAAACATATATAGCTAAAATAAATTTCAAACTTAAATCTAAATTTCAAAACCATCCATTGTTAATCCCTCCACAATTGTTACAAACAAAATCCACATAAAAAACATGAATAGTTAAAATAAATTTCAAACTTAAATATAAATTTTAAAATCATTACTTCGTTAATCCTTCTACAATGATTACAAACAAAATACACATAAAAAACATAAATAGTTAAACTAATCTCAAACTTAAATGTACATTTGAAAATCATTACCTTGTTAAGATTACAAACACAACTCATATTAAAAAAATATAAATAATCTAAATAAATTTTAAACTTAAATCTAAAATTTAAATTTAAATAGCATTAATTAAATGTAAAGCTATATATAAAAAAAGGGCAAAGGCTTTTTTTTTAAATTTCAAATTTGAAAGCCAAATAAAAAATCTAATTCATCAAATTTATTTTATAAAATAATAGCTTTTCCTTTCAAACTCTAAAATATTAATCTTGAACTCTTTGTAAAGCCTAAACCACGGAGACTTCAATACAATCTCTATAACACCTATTTCTTACAACACAAACTTTATTTTTGTTTTATTAGTCTTTGTCTATAGACTTATGTCTTCATGTCACTTTTTTACAATTAATTTATGGTCAGAAACTGTACTACAAATTTTAAACTTTATTTGTGTTTTATTAGTCCCTGTTATAAGCAGAGACTTGTGTTTTTTACAATTAATCATGCTCAGGGAACCGTGCTACAAGTTTTATACACACTGTATTTTTCTATTAAATTCATTTCTTTCATCGTTTTTCCTTTTCCTTTTCCTGATTAATTCTCCCTATTTTTGCAGGGTTTTATAATTTTTGTGGATTAAAAATTTGGAAAGAAAACTTTACACTGTTTATTTCTAGGAAACCTGACATTTTGCCATACTTTCACATGCCTAATCATTGCTTCCATAGATTGCAAGCATGCAGGGAGGTGGTTTTCACATGCCTTGTCTATGCTTTCATATTTGGCAAGCATGTTTGACAATATTAATGTCAACATTTCTTTGAGCTTTTCACTATCATCATCATTGATGCCACCCCTGAAGGTTGTCTTCTGATTTCTGTTCTGACTGAGGCGAATGAGAACCAATGCCCAAATGTAGAGATTCAACCTGATGATGTTGTTCCTCCAACACTATTGGTCTTTCCAAGCGTTTTATGCTCACCCACAAGAGCCTTATTTCTAATGTTGCCCCGTTTGGTTGGTGGAATTGGGGTGAAATTGGGTGCGGAACTTTCACTTTTTTGCAAATCTGTTGTTTGGGATACTAAACTGCAATTCAGGTTTTCGAGATCAAAATCTGATTTAAGCACCAAAATCGGCCGCACTATCTTCCCACCCAATAGGTAGAATTTGAAATCATCTTTCAGGTTTTAGATTTTTGTGAACCCCATTCAAGTGAAGTATGAGAAAATAAGCCACAAGGGGACGAACAACATCCAGGCGGGGAAATGCATCCTCCCCCGAAGCGAGCCGACGATGAGAATGAGCGTGATTGCGGCGAAGACGAACTAGAAGAAGACGAAGGTGGCATTTGGTAATCGAGTAGTCACGTACTGCTCAAACAAGAAATGTTGACCCAGAGACTTAATACTTGGCCTCCCCCAGAAGCCTGGGACAAGCGCGTCAGTGGGATTGAAGGAGAGGTCGAAAGCAAAAAGTACCAGAACACTAAGACCGCTGCAAAGGCGTAGAGAGCCATGAAAGCCGAGTTAACTGCCCACTTCTTCTTCATGATGCTCCCGTAGAGAATGACAAGGCCTGGCAAAGACTGCATTCCCACTATTGTGGCTGCTATCATTTTCCATGCGTTGTCTCCCGTGTCGAGCCACCCCGGCTTTCCTGGTGTAGGCTCCATTCCTCTTTTCTCTCTTTTCAAACACAAAGGCTCAGTGAAGAATTGTTCAGACGCCTTGAATCAAATATAGAAATGGATAATCTAATTTCAATTCTAATTCTAATTTAAAATTGTAGAACCAAATGCAGAAGATTGTCTGTCATCTTCCAAGTCAACCAAACGGTCCAAATTATCTTCCAAATACACAAAACCAAAATTTCAAAACCTTATTTTGAGATAATCAGATTTTGAGTCAAATTCTAATTCCTCAACCAAACAGAGCTTATGAAGATATCATTCCCTACGTTCTTCCCCTGTTTCATATCTATTATCTCACTTCAGTGCTCCTCTAACCTTCTTTCTTCCTCCTCAACTAATTTTAGAACTTCGAGTGTTTAAGAAATCTGATTAAAAATCAAGTTCAATTCATTTACTAGAAAACAAAATACAACCACTTCATTATTTATGATTGAATGGAGGACCAGAATGTCAAATTATCCCAAATTGCTCAGCACTCGTTGAAGCTCGGAAGAAGAAATATACTTATCTTCATCACTCCTTACTGCTTGGAATTGGAGTTCCTGTAGGCGTTATTTTAACCTGAATTATCCGGTGCTGACATTCACAATCAGAAAAATGTGTCCAATGCTGTCTGAAATGTCGGCATACGAGAGCAATTGCCTCCAAATAAAGATTATAAATAGAGACATATCATGATAGAGGAGGCATACACATTAGCCGTTCTCTAAGCGAGCTTCTTCATAACAAAGCTCTTAATGGAGGTGCTCAAATCTCAATCTTTAATTCAGTCTAAACCGGCCATGGAGAATGTGCTTGGTATGAAGGGCGGAGATGGAGATTCTAGTTATGCCAACAATTCTTCATGTCAGGTACCAAACACCCATTTAATTTCTTTTACTTCTTTTTGCATGTATTTGACAATTCCAGTTTGAAAGACAGTCTTACTGTTCGTGGCAATCATTTGTGGGTAAATCTGTGGCTTGGTATTTGTTAAGCTCTTCCTTTTCCAGAGTAACACGTTGTTATTATTTTTTCTACTTGAACTACTGTAAAATCTGTGTTCTTATACCAAATCTGGATTTGGAAAATTTGCTGGTACAGTTAAACATGATTCAAGCTTTGAAACCGATTCTGAAGCGCGTCATTGACGAGATATGAGATTGAAGATTAAAGTGGGAGGCATATTTAGGATAGCGAAATTTTGGGTGTGGAACAGGGCGAAATACACTTGTGGCAGCAGATACCATCGTCAGAGCTCTGCAGTGCTCAGTGGACGGGATTATCTATTACATGGAGATAGTAAGTGGTCTGTGAAAAAAGTGATGGTATTTTGTTTAGGGGCGGTGTTGTCGATCCCACATACAGGAGGGAAATGAAACAAATGAGAAGAAGGGGGTATAAGAAAGAGGAGATGGGAACGTTGAAAGCATACTTACCTGGGCGGGGTTAATCGGTGATCAGCGAGGCCGATGGTGTAGGGAGAGCACCTTCATTGCACATTGGAAGGGGGCTCTGCCTAGCATCTCCCATTGTGGAGAGTGCACGTCATTATTTGTGACAGAGGGGGCTCGCGTTCGCGCGGCCCTCACACATAACAAATTTCAAATAATGCTACTAATTTGAATATGAAAGCATTAGTGGGCACAACTGTTATATATCATACTCTTATTAAAATACTCTTAGAATACTAAATTGATGTGAGAATCTGAACAGATACCTGTTGCAGTCCTTAGTTACAACCTATTAGCAGTCCTTAGTTACAACCTAGAGTTTTAAATGTTAAATTCTAAATTCTAATGTAGCAGTTCTCCTTAGTTACAACTTACAGTTATAAATGCTAAATTCTAATGGGGTTTTGTCAAGTTACGAGTTTATCATACATTTTGATTAGTGATTCTTCTAAGTTGATCAAGATTGCAAAATGAAGAGTTTATCATATATTTTGATTAGTGATTCTTCTAAGTTGATCAAGATTGCAAAATGACATGGTTTCTTGATTGCTGATGCTTGTGGCAATGGAGGAAGAGTCTGAAACTTCTAAGGATTAAACCTTGCAAGACATGGAGAAGTCTTATTGGCTATGCCAATTGATTTTTCCTCTCAAATTGTGAAAATCTCCTTATGGGCACAATTTGTGTATAGGTAAACCATTTTCGTTGTTAGCAGTCCTACAAATTGCCAAATGCTCAATTGAATTCTCCCAATGAGATAGGCTTTTCAAGGGTTGAACCACCTAAAATCTCTTCTAGAAAATGGCACACAGCCCACTAATTAAAAAACAGGTGAATCTGTCAGAACGCTCAGAGGCCTTCACTGCGTGCTAGTGAATTAGAAGGCAGGACGTTCATCGGGAGGCAAGCTGCGAACAACAGCCTCAGTATTCGCGCTCTAGCCTCAGAGCCTTTCTTCATCTTCCAGATTTGTGTGCTTCTCTGAGTTTGATATGCAGACCAAGTTGTTGATGATTTATGTTTAGGATAAAAGAGGATGGTTTCAATTTAAATGAAGCACACTTTTTGTTGGCTAAATTCATGAAAGGTTGTCCAAAGCTTCGATTCAAAATTGGGCAAGCACATTAATGATCTCCAACTATATTAAACTCTGAGTTATTTCCAAACATGTTCAAACAAGGTTAAAAGATTTTGAAACTTCTCAAAAAAAGAATTGATTTTGGTGTATTGCAAGGGTGGATAAACGATATTTTCTCCTTTTGCATACATTTTAAATGACAATTCAGTCATAAATAAATTCTATGTGCTACTCAATTCGATGAATTCATGAATGAAGCACATGTTTATAATCTACTCCAACCATCCCAAAACTCCTTAAAAAACACAAATCTTCCATGGCTTCACCATTTACAAAATGTGCCAAAAATCATAAATTGACTAAGTGAAAGGTTAGAATCATGACATAAGGTCAGGTTATGACACGAGTGAACTCTACGAAGACAAAAAAAAAAAAAAAAAAAAACCAAAGCAAAGCAATAGTGGATCAATAAAATTCACACAGTAAATAAATAAAATTAAAAACTTAAAGATAGGCCCACATGTCTTAATTAGTTTTCCCATCAATAAACTCCGCTATAAAAATAAGAAGATGAAAAACTCTAAGGCAATGGCATATGAGTTGATTTGTCCATCATGAACTCTGTCCAGTATCTTAGAAATGTGGTAGATGGAGTGGAAGTAAACACACAAATTCAGAAATAAATACACAAACACATGAATGCAATGCAAGTGCTACATCACTTTATCTTCATCAATCAATTCTATCAGATTCCATTACAGCTCCTTAGAATGCCACAACATTCTTTTTCCACTCATGATCCACATTGATCACACAAACATATAATGCTTACATCCTTACACAATGCCTCTATTTATAGAGGGCTTAGAACTATCTAGAGTTCATCACAGTTAGAGAACACATGCTGAAAGTGAACAAAGACCACATGGAGGTAGGCAGTCAATAACATGTGCAAATGATGCATCAGTCAAAGTCATGTACACAAAATGGCTGGCTATGGTCGGCAGTTGTATATGGTCGATGGGAAGTTTCTATCTTAAATGCATTTGTTGACCTATGCAGATTGTCGGTGGAGAAATTACACACGCCCAAAGTAGATCCCCAAAGATTTATGCCATACTATACATAGTTATAACTAACTCACCCCCTAAAATCTTAGTAATTTTAGGAAGATTATAGAACTCGAATGTTGCCTACGCTTCAATAAGGCTTTATCGATGCCCGAGAGGTCTTACTTCGCAGCGGATATTTGTGGATCACATTTCAGACATCTCTTTCCACAGAAGCCTGCATTTCTGTCATTCTTCTGCCAGTCTCCTCTGGATTTCATAGGCGATCATGAAAAGTGATAATTTCTCCATAGATGGGTATGTTTTGGAGGATTGACACGATAAGATGTAAATGCAGGTTCTAGAGAGTGTTCAACAGAAAAGGTCTCGCCATGTATATGTTTCAAGTGACTACGAGGAGAAAGTGGGGGCTGCGTACTTACACCAGTTTAACACAGACTTCACATGGTTTCTAAATGCCCGAGCAAGAGAAATGGTTGATGGGGGATGCGCGTTTATATCTCTAGTGGGTCGTAATTCAGACACCCAACTAATGGAGGAGCAAGGAGCATTAGGATACATTGCACGCCTCTTCGAACATACATTTGAGGAACTAATAAACGAGGTTTATATCATGCATCCCCTCTCTCTTTCTATAATTCATGTTTTCCCACACCTTAGGATGAGTTCTAGCTTAGTTCTAGTTTAGGAAATTTCGAGTATGTTTTCCCACACCCTAGGATGTGTTCTAGCTTAGTTCTAGTTTAGGAAATTTCGAGTATGGTTATTTGTTTTGTAGGAGGTGAAATTCCAAATTCAAGAGAGTATCTGATTAGAGTTTCAGTTTAAAAAAAAATTGTAGTATAATATGAAGATTTTTATTGGCAGGGTATTATTGAAAAAGAGAAATGTGACATGTTTTGTATGTCTTGGGTTGGTCCAAGTTTAGAAGAAATGGAGAGTATTGTGAAGATAGAGGGATCATTTGAAATAGGGAGTTCATATGAGGATGTTAGGAGAAATTCCAAAGCATTCAATGACAAAATTGACAAGAGGGGAAGAGGAAATGTTTGGAAGACCTGCAACAGATCATTATGGAGCATCGTTTGAGACTATTATAGAAGCTCATTTGGAAAGTGAGAGATTGATTCACAGATTCTTCTTAAGAATTGCAACAAGAATTTCTATTCATTTTGAAGAGTAAGTCGAAAAAGAAACATAGTTGGTTGTTGCTCTTAACATTAAAAAAGAGGTACCAATCATTTATTGAAAACATGATTTGATATTGTGTATATTCCAATGAGGCTTAATAAAGAATGTCAAAATCTCATTGTTCTATTGGTTGATAACATTACATATTAGTTACAATTGGTTATGCCCTATGCCTTATTGAGTTGGCATTCCTAATGGATGATGATATTGGAAAAGAAACTTTACAACATCTTGTACTCTAAAGGTGTTACCAAGCTTTCAAGCTATTATAGGTGGACCATTACCTAGTTCATATCCATGACCTCTTGGGGCGGGCACCCTTCCATATAGGATTATAGGAACTTAGTGGCATCGATAGGAGATCTTACTTTTGTTGAGTGCCATTATGGCCTTGAGAACATATGGCATGATAATGACATATAGAAATGTTTTTGTTGAAAGCTTTTGTTACATGTCTAACTATTGAGGTGTTAGAGCTCTCAAATGCTTTAGAGTGGCATTGGCGATGTAATTAGAAGAAAAATAGAGCATTTTATGACTCTTTCAATCCCATATAACTGTTATAAAATTTTTAATCTACTAATGTGCTATTGGTTACTACTACAAAATAAAATGGATTATAGGTTAACACTTGCATAGGCGCACATAACTTTATTTTTTGTTGTCAAAATTCTTTGATGGTGGGACAAATGAGATTTCTTTATTCAAGGAAAGTTGATTTCCTTAAAATTGTGACTAAAAAGATCATGTATTGAGATAAATAGTTTGAAAAATACAATATACTTAAGGGACAAACTCTCTTTAAGTCAAATCAAAATTGCATCAAGCATTCATTTCACCTCGGGTATGTGTAGGATCATGAGGGGCCAGAAAGTGTTAATGGGAAAAAAAATATGTTTTCTATCTTGCCAAACATGCCAAAATCCACTATGACTTTTTGTATGGGTCAGACAAAATTTGAATTTGGTTTGGTAATACCAAACCAAATTCGATAGTCATTTTGAAAAAATTAAAAGACAGATTTTAATAAAATGGCCAAAACTTTTGCATTTCTTGTTGAAATTTTGATTTTTTATAGCCGTTAGAAAGGTGATTCAGAGACCTACAATATAGACAAGGTAATTTTATTAGATTATAGACCAAAATTTAATTATAATTGTTTGAAGTCAATCCCAAATTTTGAAACTTGTAATAATCACAAATTTTGCATACAAAAGCATTCATTTTTAGTTCAATTTTTCTCTCATAAGAATCAACATAGTTAAAAGTAGTAAATAATGAAAAAATTATATTTTATGTACTATGAGATTACATTTGTTCATAAATCATCATATAGGGTTTCCTTGTTGTCTTTGATCCTTTGTACACCTTTGCCCAAGATTACCTAAGAGAAAATGTCTCTCTATACCTCTCTTCCCCTCTCTCGATTTACTTATTTCTATCTTTCTCTCTTCTCCTCTCATTTTATATCCCTTTCAATCCATCTCTATCCATTTTCCTTTCTCTGCATTTCTCTTCTCTCTATCTATGTACCTCCCTCTACCCATACTTATTTCTTACTTGTCCATATTACCTCATCTCTATCTCTATCTCTATCTCTATCTCTATCTCTATCTCTATCTCTATCTCTATCTCTATCGCTATCTCTATCGCTATCCCTATCCCTATCCCCATCCCTATCCCCATCCCCATCCCCATCCTCTCTCTCTCTCTCTCTCTCTGAGCATATTTGTCTTTTCCCCTAATTTTATATATATATATATATATATATATATATATATATCTTCATGTCTATCTATCTCATTATCGCTAGCTCTCTCTTATTTTCTTCATCTCTCCCTTCACTTTTCATAATCAATAAATTAGTTAGAGGGGAAGGGATGTGTGGTGGGATGATGGAGGGATATGGGAGAAAGGAGAAGGGGGGTGTGGGAGAGACAAGGTAGAGAGAGAAGGGGGAGTGGGGATAGATGAGGTAGAGAGAGAAAGAGAATAATTAGGGGGAAAAGACAAATATACTAAGAGAGAGAGAGAGAGAGAGAGAGATGGTCCTACGATGTCTTAAGGGGTCCTAGGTGCCTTGAGTGATCCTAAGGGGTCATCATATGTACTAATGAGTCATGGGATATATTAATGGGTCCTAGGATACATTAATAGGTCCTAGGGGATCCTAACATACATTAATGGGTGTGAATGAGTCCTAGGGCACATTGATGGGTCAAAAGGAATCCTACAATACATTAAGGGGTCCTAGGATGTCTTAAGGGGTCCTAGACCTCTTAAGTAGTCCTAAGGGGTCCTAGGATACATTGATGGGTCAAAAGGAATGCTACGATACATTAAGGGGTCCTAGGATGTCTTAAGTGGTCCTAGGCATCTTAAATAGTCCTAAGAGGTCCTAGGATACATTAATGGGTCCTAAGATATCTTAAGGGATCCTAGATGTCATAAGTAGTCCTAAGGGCTCGTAGGATATATAATTACTTTAATTTGTCCTAGGATGTCTTAAGGGGTACATGGCATCTTAAGTAGTCCTAAGGGGTCCTATGATACATTAATGGGTGCTAGGATGTCTTAAGGTCTCTAGAGTGTCTTAAGAGGTCCTAATGGGTCCTTGCATGTATTAATAGCTCCTAGGATACATTTATGGTTGCTAAGTGGTCCTAGGGTACATTAATGGGAATTGGGATATATTCATGGGTCCCAGGGCATCCTAGGACACATTAATGGGTCTTGGGGATCCTAACGGGTCCTAGGTGTCTTAAGAGGTCCTAGAATGTCTTAAGTGGTCCTAAAGGAACCTAAGATAGACTAATGGGTCCTAAGATGTCTTAAGGGGTCTTAGATGTCTTAAGGGATCCTAAGGTCTCTTCGTAAATTACATATTAATGTGTCCTAGGATACATTAATTGGTTTTGGGATTTATTGATGGGCTCTAAGGGGTCCTAGGATACATTAATGGTTCATAGGAGTCTTAAGAGGTGCTAAGGGGTTCTATGCGTCTTAAGAGATCATAAGGCATCCTAGGATACACTAATGAGTCTTAGGATGTCTTAAGTGTTTCTAAAGGGGCCTAAGATACATTAATGGGTCCTAGGATTTCTTAAGGGGTCCTAGATGTCTTAAGGGATTGAAAGGTCTCCTCCTACATATATTAATTCATCCTAGGATATAATAAGGGGTTTTGGGAGGGTATGTGCAAGATCATGGGGGGCCAAAAAGTGGCGATGTGAAAAAAATTCACTTTTCACTTGTCCAAAAGCGCATGAAAGCGCTTGTTGACTTTTTAGTAGGCCTGGGTGTCAGTACACCTGGGCAAACCTGACACCAAAGCACAAGCCTAATCGGGTACCCAATTTTTTTGGGTACCTGAAAATATCGGGTACCCAAAAAAATTGGGTACCCGAAACCTGTGGCATAAATCAAAAACCCGCGGGCTGATTTCCTCATTTCTCCCATCGCTTTAGGTTTCCAAAATGGCTAGAAATATCAGATACACAATTTTTTCGGGTACCTGATTTCTCCAACAACAAATTCGACTCCACTGCTTATCTGGTAAGTAAATTCTTGTTATTTTTAGATTGATTTTTTTCATTTTCATGTTAAATGTAGTTTTTTTGGTAAAAA
>MU223921.1:2003466-2036781 GCA_018584345.1 Thuja plicata | reverse complement strand
TTTACAATCATCCATAGAAACATTCATGAAATTAACAAACACATAACACAAGATATGATATCGCAGAAAACTCCTGTTAGGAAGTAAAAACTGCGGTGGGGATGGCACCCACAAAACTTCACTATCTACAAAATGGAAGGGAGTCGGTTAAGGCTTACAATTTGATCACTTCTAATGATCTACCCTGTTAAGAGTATTAAGGTGGAGACCTATTAAGATCTACTCTGTTAAGAGCTTTAGCAACATTGATTTAAGTGTGCACTCATTTATGAGATTTACAATAGGACGGTTAAGCCCACCTTTCTTGGAAGGATTTCATTAGTGTACTACACTTGTTAGAATGAGTACAAATGTTGACATGACTATATGCAATCTACTATTGCTGATTTACAGATCCATTAAAGCTTCTACAATAATGATATCACCTTAAGTGATTGATGAATACCTTTTCTCTACTTGTCGGTAGCCTCTGTTTTGTTCTTGAAAACTGATTTGAATCTGTTTGTGTTCTTCTGCATGAATTCTCTATCTGGTCTTTAGTTTCTCTCTGTGGCTACTTTTTTCATTGAACAACAACTATTCTGAATGGGTTGAGCACCTATTTATACAAGTTATTTGACCTATCTTGGAATTCACAATTTACAATGTTAACTCTCAGATCCAAGGTTTACAACTTGACCTTGATCTTTAGTTTGCACATTTTAAAATAGTAAAACCAATTAAAACAATAAATATTGCATTTCTTCCTCTGCACATAATGGATTAAAAACAAATCAAGAAGTTATAAATACAACTTCAGTGATTTATCTGACATGGAAAGTCAGATCCACTTTTTGTGGGATGTAACTGACTGTCAGTTCTTGGCTGTCAATTTGAACTTGCAGTCTGTCGGCGTTCCTTGTCTGAACTATTCATTAGGTTCTTTATATCTGTCAGGTTCCTCTCTTTTTTGTTCATTGGGTAGCACTGTTGATACTTCGTCAAGTATCCTTATCTTTTTGTCATCAGGTAACACTTTGACAATGTTCGTCGGGTAACCTTAGTGTTGGATAGTGTTGTGCCTTGTCTGTCGGTTTAGACTAAACCGATGGTGTAGATCATTTTTTTCTCTAAGTATACTAATGGAAAAATATAATGCCTTCACTTAGAAAGGGACACACTTAGCACAAGTCACTGTATTTTAAGATTTCATAGTAAGTCAAGATACACTACCACAACTTCAAGAAAACCTAAAACACATTATACTAGATGCGATATACAAAGTTTAGGCATTTTAACCTTGAGGGTTACATGGATCAAATAGAGCATGACAAAGATAAAGTGAGTCACTAATTTCATGATGTTAGAAATACATGTCTATTCGGTTTTTATTTTCTATTTGTCATTGATGTCAAACATTGTGGTCAAGAGGTGTTTTCTATGTTTTCTCAAACACTATGGTCCAAAGGTATTTGCTGAAGGCATGTTCAGGTATATTTTGTGGTCTATATAAGTCCAGAAGTAGGAATTTGGTTTGGAAGAGGTAAGGTTATGTGCTGAACATGATAGTGCTACTTGGTGAAGATGATCTATGTTTTGATCATGGAATTTTATTATGGTATTGTAATTTTTGGCAACATGATGTATTGGAGGAAAGAGATCAGTTCTATTGATGGTATTGAAGAATCAAGTGACACTGATAGGAAGAACATAGGACATGCAAAACAAGTTTGGTTAGATCATATTATTGATCTATTTAATGTTTGTTAATGATTGTGTATGACCCAATTTATGTTGTGTTGACTTTATTGCATTGACCAATGTGTTTTAGCGTGGTTGGATTTGATTTTTATGTTGGTGGGTAAAACATTTTAGGGAAAAGGCCGACTTGAATAACTTGTTATAAAAGAAGGATGAATTTGTTAATTAGGGTTGTTATTGGATATTTAAGATGTCGCGATAAGAGATTGTGATTTTGTAATACAATTGAATGACTAAGGAAATGTTGTGATCAGAATTGAATTGGATCTGTCTGATAGGAAGGTCATTATCAGACCAGTCATACTTGGGTCTATCTCAAGGGAAGCCCTAACAGGTTTGCAAGTGAAATTGTTTAACTAGGTGACTCCTAATAGAGTGAAAAAGATATTTAATAGGACCTGAAGTGAAAATCCTTTAACTAGGTGACTCTTAAAAGGAGTTTGAAATCTCTTAAAAGAGTAGTCTTTAACAAGACTTGTATTAGCTTTTAGCTAGGCTAAAATAGTATTAACTGGGTATACTCTTAGTAGGGTGTTTGTAACAACTCCTAACATGGAATATTTCTTTAGTACACTAGTGAAAATTGTGGGTATCATCTCACACATGGTTTTCTCCCTCTAACAAGGGTTTCCATAGGAAAAATTTTGTTTCTTGAGTCTACTTTGTGTGAATGATTTATATGCTAAGTTTCTATGTGATATTTACTTTTGCATGTTGGATCTTGTGGATGATATTTATTAACTGTTTCAGATTTGTGGGTACACTGATTCACCCCCGCCTCTCACTGCCTTTGAAGACTAATAATTGGTATCAGAGCCTAGTTCCCATGAAGAAGCCTAACAACTCAGGTAGGATCCTTAAGGATAACATGGAGGGTTTGTTCAAGCATAAGAGGCAACCCAAAGAAGCTGAAATGGTAATTGAGGAATTGAAGAATAAATTGAAGCAATCAAGATATAAAAGAATAGAGCTTGTTGAATAACTAAGTGAGAGTAAAGAATACATTGAGAAAATGTCTAAACAAAGTGGATTTGATGATTCTAATGCAGCCCTAGAAGCCATGACTATGAAGATTGAAAAATTGAAAAAGTATAAGAAAAACCTCAAGAGAGATATTGAAGTCAGATAAATTAGAATGAGTGAAGAAATGGAAGAAAGGAGATCTTTAGAGGATGCAAGGAAAGTTGAAGAGGATTCCCTAAAATCCAAAGATAAAACCCTAAAGGATAAAGTGGATGAGCTTCTCAAATGTAAAAAAGAGGTTTCTACATTACATGAACACCTACATGATACAAATGAAGAATATCAATAATCCCTAAGTTTGAATGAAGATTAGAGAAATGAGAATGAGAAACTAAAAGGAGAGCTAAATAATGCTAATGATCTATTGAAGAAATTCAATGAGACAACTGCAAAACTTGATGAACAACCGAGAAGTCAAAGAAGTAGCAAATAGATCACAGGCCTTGGATACACTGATAAGACTAGTTTTGGAGTTGGAGAATCTACTAGAACAAAGGAGAACAAGCAAGAAAAAAAAAGTATCCATTGAAGGTAACACATAAAAATTATGGTAAGAAATATTTCAAACCTGCATGTTTCAATTTTCATAAGGTGGGTCATACTAAAAATGTATGTAGGAGTAGGCCTGCAAATAATGTTAGCACTTTTTATAGATATTGCTATAACTGCAGTAAGTATGGACCTACTGCTTATGATTTTAGATCTAGATCCAATAGTAGATCTAGTAGATTTGATGATTACTATTAAATCTACAACAAATATGGTCACAAAGCTGATAAGTGCAGTTCAAGAGTGAACAATCAAAGGTCACCGGTGAACCAGGAAAGACTTTACCAAAGAGAGAAGCAAATGAATGTCACATGCTCAATATATGGTAACTATGGACACATGGTTGTGAGTTGTAGAATGAGGAATGGAAGAGGTAATGTTGTTCCCTAGAAATCAACTGGTATGGCATGTTTTCATTGTCATTAAATTGGACATCTAGCAAGGAATTGCAGGTTAGGGCACCAATCGGTAAACCAGTCAAGAAATCAGAAAGGAAAGAAGAATGTGAATGTAGAAGAAGTCAAGAATGAGACGAACAAGATTTGGAATAAGAAGGAAGATATTTAGACATCATAGGAATCCATATCTCCATCGACTATGGAGAATTCATCATCAAACTAAACCTTCAAGTGGCTTAGGGGGAGCTAGTATTGTTGAATCCATCTTTTGGACCCCCTAAAGATGTGTGGTAAGATCTATCAACATGTAAAGATGCATTAAGGATTTTTGGAATGTATTATGAAGTTATTATGAGTTATATGATGTTTTGATCATCGATATTGAGTCTTTCAGTCAATCAGTGAAAAAGTGAGCTCAATCGGTAAATGCATTTAATGCATGCATGCGAAGGTAGATAAAAGGTTATTTTTGGATTTCATTCTCACCTTGCACATTGTAAAAGTTGTTGTGGAGATAAAGGAGCATTGCTTAAAGTATTTTTTGAAATCCAAGCAATAAAGAAGGGATTGTTTGTGTTGATTAAAGAGAGAAAATCAATCGGGTATCATCGTGTTCTCCAGGAAGAACCGTAGTTTTGAACTGTTTGAGGTATTTATCAATTATGTACTTCTGTGGTTGATAATTTGAGATGGATACTCCAAATTTGATTGATATAACTAAAAGAACACAACCAAAATTCAAATGACATCCATTCAAATCCATAGTAATCGACCCAGTGAGGGCCCTAACTAGTATGCCCTATGGTGTTCTACATGTAGAGGATGTTAGAGAGTATATACATTGTAAATCAAAAGATTTATATTTAGAAGAAATACATGCACAGTATGAGACACTTTGTGATGAAAACATGGTATTCAAAGATGAACACAAATGTATAAAAGAAAAAGGTTTTCATCATGCAGATAGTTGTCCTGATGAATTTGAGGATGATTAGGTTAGATATGTTTTGAGCAGGATTCATGACTAGTTCATGTGGCTGGACCGACCACATAAAATCACTAAGGAATCCATTCATGTTGTAACTCGCCTATGCTCAACTGGTAGTGTACCTGTTCTTCAAACAATTCTGTAGGAGGAAGTGATTAGATTGATTAAATCAAAGTGAGATGGTTGTGCAATGACTATGAATGACATTATAGATGTTCAGGTAAAGCATGCTTCTAGGGATATTGGATTTAAAGTATATCACTCTAGAAGGTTGAACACCATACTTGATGGTGCTATTCACACAAAAAATATGATGATAAATGAGAATGAGGACTATGACTTGACTGGAGTCATGAGAGATCAGTTAATGGTGAATTTGGACAAGATCAAGAAGGATAAAAGGAAAAAATTCAAAAATGGACTAGTGATTATGTGTTTATTTTTCTACTTTCAAGTATGTACTCCAATATAGGAAACATCACATGGACAAATGATACACCATCCTTCATTCAAATTAGCAACTGTATCAAGATATTAGGAAATAAATTTACAAGAAAGGTTTTGGGTTATCTGAAAGAATTTCAGAAAAAGATGGATGAAAGGTAAAGAATACCATCTTCTATTATGGAAAAGTACAAGGATACCATATGTTTCATAGTTGATACATAAAATTGTATTATGGAAGCAGATGATCCAAGGACCTCATAGGTGATGCCTATGGGTTGTGAAGTTGAAGAATACATACTATCTATGTATGCAAAAAATCCATTAGCTCAACCAGTAGATCCTGATAATCTAAGGTGTGGGACATATGAGGAGAAATTGATTAAAGCACATAGTGAGTTGATGAAACCAGTCTTTGAGAAATGGGTGAAGAAAGATGTTGAAACATTTTTTATTTAAAAAGGTTTCACCAAGGACCAGTTAGATAAATTTAGATACAAGCATGCCATAGAAAAAGCAAGTACATCTAATGTAGCTAGAGAGGTAGATTAAGGTGAAATCATTGGTGACACCGATAGTGCCCCAACTAGCCAACAGACTAGAAGTGCAATTAAAGTGAAGAAGGAGAAACCTTCTCCTCCTATCATAATAAAGAATAAATCAAAAGAGAGTGCTAATCCTAAGGCTACAATTGTGAAGAAGACACCAAGCACAAGTAATGTGATAGGAAAAAGGAAGAAATAAAATACACAAAGATTAAAGAAAGCCGTTGATGAATAAAGTGAAAGAATAGAATCAGAGAATGAGAAAAAGGAGCTTAAGGCCAAAGGAAAGAAGTCAAAGGTAGTTGGTACCCCTACTACTAAATCTGTTAAATTGATTTTGGCAACTTTAAATCTATTGAAAACATAGTTCTTAGAGTAAATAAGTATGGTGTGTTAGTTGGTGTTAGAAATTTGTATGATAAATTTAATGAACAAGATCAAAGATTGATCGAAGATGTTGTAGTTTTTAACATGCACAAGTTGAGTAAAGAATCTATTGAAATGCTAGGTCAAATCCCTACAACATTATATGAAAAAAATGATGCAAGATGGAAGGGTGCACTTTCTAGGGACAAAGAGTTGGTCAAATATGTTTTGTTGAGCCTAATGCGTGATTCTTTAGTAGAAGAGATAAAGGATAAAGTTAAAGAGGTAAGACCTCTACCCAAAACAATAGAAAGAGCTACACAACTAATTATTGGGGAGACTCAACTAGTAAAGGATGAGAAAGAGAAAATTTTGAGAGAAAATTTAGGTATGGAGAAAGATAAGGATGAAGTAACATTCATGGATATTCATGAAGAATCTGAAAAAGACAAGAAGGATGACCCAGTAGTAATTCAAACAGATGAAGGTTTCAAGATAGATGGTGTATAGGTCACGCTTGATAAACCTAGAGATGAAATGGACAATAAAGGAGACATTCCTGCTATGGAGGTAGAAGATGAGAAATTGGACACACAAGAACCTCAAAAAGAGACCGAGACACTAAAGGGAGAAGAACGGCCAAGCACATGTACCGGCTAGGCTATGAATGATGACACTCAAGAAAATGATTCTATTGATGTGAAACATCAAGAGAAAGAGAAGGAAAATGAGGATACATATAGTAATGCTAACGGTAAATAGGTAAATATAAAGGAAATTGATGAGAAAGACCCAAGTGAAGACAAGGTAAATCCTCTCACACAATCCAAGATGCACATTGATGATGATATATCACTTAAGGGACAAATTGACTTGAGCACAATGAGTCCTGAAGAGATGATTGATATTGTTTTTACGATCAAGTCTAAAGCTAAACAGAAAAAGGATGCAACAAGAATCACAAGTAATAATCACTTCCATAGATTTATTTGCAGAACTATTAAGTAATGTGAAGTATGATAAAAATGATACACCTATAGAGAAGTTAGCTCATTTGGTAACTACAACTAGAGATGAGATGAAAGATTTAGAAGATGCAACAGTGTTGAGAACATAAAATGTGTATGAGAAGAGAAGATCAAAGAATTTGGCAAAATCAATTGTTCAAGAAAAAAAACACTTACATTGGATGTCAAAAAATTGAAGGATGCATTGACTAAAGGTGGTAAGATTCTTAAATCCATCTCTGATTTTTCTCAATTTGTGAAGGATTTAGAAAGAGAAAAGTGTGAAGCTCAACAAGAGCTTAGGTTACTTGTTTCAAGTTTTGATCCCATACATGAATCAATTACTACATTTGGTGGGAAGGTTAGCAACATTAACAAAAATTTGAAAACCAATCAGAGTGAGAAATACAAGAGAATTTCTAACTTGATGGAGTTACAGTGTTTGTTGATCCCCAAGTTGGATATTTTTCAACAAGGTGTAAATGAAGCTGAGAAGGTATTAGAATTTATAGATGCGTGCAAAATTGATGGATTAGAAGAATTAGCATTTTTGCTAAGTGGTCAGGTTGTAATTGTGTAGATTCTACTAAGAAATTGGGACAGTGATCTACATATTTTGAAGGTTTAATTCAATGATGTCTTCAGTAGAATGTAACTAGGTCATACTACTCTTACATTAATACAATTTTGACACTTTTTGTCATACATTTGTTATTGTTGTCAAAGGGGGAGTGATGTAATGATGTACTTATGTTGAAATTTGGCTAAGTTCATGACTGTAATTGTAATGTTTAAGGGAATTAGTATACATTAAGGATAATTTTAGTGGTGAATATTCGCTTATTAGCGAATGTCTCACGTCAACGACCTATGATTTGTCAAATATAATGTCTATATAGGGTTGGCCGTGTCACCCAAACTTTATAAATTTTGGGTCAAATACCCATCACCCATTGGTTTATGTAATCTTCTCCTTTTCTTTCATAACATCACCAATCAAATCTAATTTTTGGACATGGTAAATTGAAATTTGTTTGCCTATAATTTCCAAATCTTGTCTTAATCGATGACCTATATTATCTAATGGTGTTATAAAGATAAATTTAGAGGAGGTCCTAAATTCGCCTGGCATTTTGTGGGCACGTGTATCAAACTAACATCATTTTTGCCAAATCTATTAATCATAGAAAATTATTAGATGACCCATAATTGCCTCAAAAATAACATAAGAAATGCTATAATTATGTGGGCTTCGCCAAATATTTGTATACCTAATACCATATAAGCTTCCTACCAAATTCACCAAAAAGGATTAGTATAAATACATTCTAAGGTCAGTTATATTCTACACAATTTGGTCCAGTTGGTTCTTATATCTCAAATTTGATCTATAGTGAAGTTTCAGATTGTCGAGTTCATTGGAGACTGCGATTGAGGCAAAGGTAAGTGATAAATTTTTGAAGTGTAAATAATATAATATTATTCTGAATTCACCTGAGGTTTCACCTCTATCTGTCTATGAATCTTCAATTTTGAGTTCATTCTTATATAGTGGGGACCAGTTAGTAGTCAGTGGTCACTTGGGAGACCTCAGACATGATGACATCTAGATTTTATTTGTAGAATATAGGGCCAATGAATCATATTTATATATATATTATAGTCTATTTCCACTTCAACAAGTTAATATTTTTTTGGCAACCTTTATTTCATTGGAGATGTCAGACAAGAATAAGGGTAAGGTTCCTGTATGTGGAGAAAGCAAAGAGAGGCCAAAAAAATGTAGAACCTTATCATTGTATTTAGTGGTAAAAACATTTCTGGCCAAAATCAGGAAGCTACTTCATCATAAGTAGATTTACAAGATTCACAACCTATATGACATATTGAAGAAGACGGTGAACTTAATATATCATATAACAATGAACTGGAAGAATATTTTTAGGTAAATACCCAGAGTATCCAGAATGATACAATTGACTTGGGTGAGACTGAGAGTGCCAAATATGATAATGGTACACATAAGAAGAAAAGAAAATACAATTCAAAAAAGGATAGAGAATAAAAAAAGATCAGAAGTGGGATCTGTCAAGGAATTTTCAAATAGAATGGGAGTAAAAGTATCCATTCATTGAACTAGTAGATAATTCAATTAAAGGTGAGACTCCAGTAGAATGCAAATGTAAGATTTGCACCATGATAAATAAGATGGAAAAGAGGTTTTTGCTAAAAATTGACACCATAGAGAAGCATATGGGTAAATTTTATGAAAAGAAAACCATATATGGATTTCAAAAAATTAGTGACAAGATGGAAAAAAAGGAGGAATCTCAGCATGTTAGGAATGCAAAATTATTTGAATTTTAGCAGAATATACAGATGAAGCCTACTGAAGTTAAAGGCACTATTGAAGATTTTTTTGGAAAAGAAATGGAAGTAGAATAAATGGGAAAAGTTGTTCAGTTAAGTGTTATCTTTTATATTTTGAGAAGATGGTGTGCTATAATAGACTACCCATCATTGAGTGCCTTATTACATTTTATAAAAGTGTGTAACTATCCTAATAGTCACTGGTTAGTAAACAACAGATGGGAATGTGAACGTTGTCTTGTTGAGGTTGAAAAAGATCTAAAGGAAAAAAGTTGGAGAGTCAAACTTTATTGCATTATCTTTAGATGAAATTACAATAGTAGATAATACTTCCTAGGTATGCATGCATATTCATTTTGTACACATTTTTTTTTCCAACCTCATTTACTAATTATTTCTAAAATGGAGGATAATGTGACAACGGAAAATTTATTTGAACTAGTAAAGAGTTCTCTAATTGAATATGGAGGTATAGATGACATGATGATTGCCAAAAAGTTGGTGTGTGTTGGAGTGGATGGAGATTCAGTAATGCAAGGCCATATAAATGGTCTTTGCACAAATATAGAAAGTTCTTGTGCACCCTATGTTACTGACATTCAATGAATAGCCCATATAATGAATATAGCTTTTGGAGTTGTCAGCAAGCATGCTCCAATACAAAAAAATGAAGTTTTAATCAAAGAGATCTACCAACACTTCTGTCAAAGTCCAAAATGATTTAGGGAATTTCAACACTTTGTTGAATGACTAACCAATGAGAACAAGCTTCTTAAGGATAGTGATACCAGATGGATCTCTTTGGATGGACCAACACATCGAGTTTTTTCAGAATATCCATCATTGCTTGGTCTAATGAATTCAAGTCGTGATGAAGTAGGGTTTCCAAAACTTCCTGAGCTATTGTGAAGGTTATGTAATGTAGAGACACTATTATCATTAGTAGGTCTTCTCCCCATGCTAGAGGAAATGAGGAATATAATGAACGAGACACAATAAAGAGCTATGTATATTGTAGAATATGATGCGCCGTGTAAATTGATATGCATGACGCTTGATACTCTCTATCGATTATGTGATGATGTAAACCTTGCGAACTAGATGAGAATCACATATTTGGACAATCATGATAAATTTGTAAAGATTGATGAAAATAGGGAGTTATGTGCAGAAGTATGTAGAGTTGAGACACCAATACACTACTTCCTAAGTTCAGTCTGAGGAACTAGGAAAGAACCGCAGGAAGTGACTATCAAGTGTTACAAGGGAAGACTTTACCAAGATCGTTGAGTCTATACATGCTTATGTGAAGTACATTGCCTATGATCTTTCCTCATAGATTAGAGAAAGATTCTCTCTAGTCAGACTAATTGAATCCATGACTATTATATTTCCTCGATATTTAAGTTTTAACAATTCAAAAGTATTTTGAACTAAGCTACTAACTTTGATAGATCATTTTTTCAAAACCAAATAATTCAATGGAGCAAATCTAAATGGAATTTTAGATAAATATCGTTTGAGAGAGAAATCAGGTCTTTTTTCTTAGACACTGAGGGAGCAATATAAAATTATGCGTAGCCCCACAAAGATGGATTGGTAACGAGTCTTTGGAAAAATCTATCTCAGAGCGAAATGTTGATTGATTTAATATCAAAATTTTCAAGCTTGTTGATTTATGTTTGACCATGATATTGGGGTCAGTGGAGGATGAGAGTGTTTTCAGTGCTTTGGGGTTCCTAAATTCAAAGCTAAGAAACAAACTAGAAAAGAAATTGGAAAATTGCTTGAGGCTCTATACATCCAGGTATGATGTCCATACTTTTCCTTATGATAGGGCACTTGAAGTGTGGAGGGAGAAATATCAAAGAAGAGGTTTGGGAAACATTTCAAACCAAAGTGGGAGTGCTAGAAAAAATGATGTCAGTGACTCATGTACTGGTATTGGTAATGTTGAACTTGAGATGTAGTTAAGAGGATGTATGCAAAGTGAAGAAAACATAGGGAAGAATCTATGGAAGCTATGAAGTTGATGGAGATGAATCTGAGGATCCCAGGATAATGAGATGATGTGGAAACTTGAACCATTGTTAAAGTAGCAGGTCCAAGGTATTTATAAAACTTATTGTTGTATTCTACTATCTGTACCTCATCACTAATCATGCATAATAGCATATTTCAATGTCAAAAACATGAATGTGGTTGATAATATCATCAATTCTACAATTAATATTGATTTTCATTTGCATTATTTGACTCATATGGTATTAATGGTACAATTCTTGAAGATTTTTGTTATTTTTTTGAAAATATAGAAAGTTATATGATACAATTCATAGAGATTCTCATTAATTTATTTATAATTATGATACAATTCATTCATTAGTAGTAGTAAGTACACAAGCCTATGTGATTCAGTTTGCAAAAGTTAATACCCAATTTCAATTTCATTACCCTTAGAAATGACCATGAATTCCCTTTTATAGAAACAAGGGAGAAAAAAAATATTCAAGTCAATTTTCCTCATGTGAAGAATCAACATAAAAATCAATAGCACAACCTCTCTACAGCTCCACATTTCTGCATTTGACATGCTAGTTTAGTAAATTAGCATTTGCAACATTTATCCTGCTCAAAAAATAAAGTTCAAACTTTAAACTCAATTCAAGACATTAGAAATAAAATATAGAGATGATTGAAAGTAATTTCACATACTATGATTGATGAGATGATTCTACCAATTTGTTTAGGATGCTCCATTTTGTGTCGTTTGGAAGGTCAATATTTTTCAAGTTAGAGTAAATGATGTGCAACCTCCTCTGCCATCCATACTTGAAGGGCGACTTGAAAGCAATGCTCCATCTAATACTGCATTCAAATTTGTCAATGGTTTGATGCAATTTGCAATACCTTCATGAGTTGTGTCCTAAGGAAGCTTGCCTAAATTAGATGTCATTGTGTCCTCCAACCTTTTTTTTGTAAAATTCTCTTCCAATGAATTTTGTTGATGAGTTAGTAGGACTAGGACTAAGATTGGACAAACAAAGACTTATCATTTTGGTTATTTTTTGATTCATTTTGGCAAGATTTCTCCCATATAAGGCCAAAATTTCCTCTCCTTCCCTTAGTTTCTGATATTTTTGAAAGATAGATGTTTCCTTTATTGTTGCATGAACGTGGTTATGAATTCCCTTTCTTGATAATTACCTATCACTGGTTTTCTTGATTTCATTCAAAATCTAATTTGCAATATTCTCTCTTTGATAAAGATTTTTGTTCTTCTCAATGTGCCCTTTGAGCTTCCCAAAAAATCTCTAAGAATTTCATTCAATTCAAACCAATCACACAACCTATCACCAGTCGCCTTTATTTTCCTCCAAAAGTCTTGTTTTATTATCTTGACTGGATTTTTTTACTTTGTCATTAAAGTTGTTTTCATAATTTTTTATTTTATTATTTTCCCTCCGTAGCTCTTATCTCAATTCAGACAACTGGTGTTCACTATGTTTTCTTGTTTCCTCTGCTTTCTCTTCCCATTGTTTTTCTTTTACCCTCTCATTCTCCAATTCCTTATTTAAATTATTGTTTGACTGTCTCGTAGTCTTCACACTTTTGTATAAACATAGTAAAAAGGCTTTTCATCCTCAATTTTTTTATTGCTCTCTTCCAATTTTTCCCTCGGAATTTTCAACTCTACCTCCATATGTTCTTGTTGTGCAATTGCTTCTTTAGAGGAAGAATTTTTTATCCTTTTCTCTAATTCTTTGCACCTTTCATCTACTTCTTTCTCCGTTGCCTTTTCATTTGCCAAGTTTTCCTGTAAATTTTGTATTTTGTCCACAAGCTTTCCTTTCCTTCTCTCCAACTTCATCACTAAACTGTAAACCACTTGGTTGGTCATTTTTGACACATTTATCTTTTCCACATTTTTAATTTTGGATAAATCTATTTGGAGGGTGCTAACATTAAATTCAGATTGATCTTACTGACTTTTTGGTGAATTATTATCTCTAAGTGGGGGTATAAGAACCATGAACACCATCATTTATTTGTTTGGGTCATATGTGGGAAACATCCTATTCAATGCAAGTTCTACATCACAATATGCAACAACTGCATATGTCTTCAATGTCTTATTATTTTATTTATTCCTATTTTTTGTTTTTTCAAAGTTAGTTACAAAATAATTGTAACAAAAATATGGGTTTCCTGACACAATTGAATGTTTGAAAGGTGAAATAGAACTTGCAGTGATGTATGCGTGTTCACCTATGCACGCAGTTCTAATAATTACATCTTGAGGATTAACATTACCCTGAACCATTCCTAATCATGTCTCACTTTCACTAGCAAGTAGAGTTTTTGGAATATACGGATGGTTTTTTCCTAAAGGTGTGACAATTGTTGGACTCACCATTGGCATTGTTGTCATAACCTTTTTCTTCTTTACACTGCCTTGATCTCTGGGATCAACTTTTTTCAATTCTAGTTGTAATGTCCTTCTCAGACCACTAGTACTACCCATGCCATCCCCACTAGTGGCAGTGGCACTTGATTTAGATTGACTCTGAGTGCTTGGAAAAGGTGGAATCAGATTCGAAGATGGAACATATGAAGGTGCAAGGGTATGCGACTAAGTAGTACCTTTTTATGATGAACCCGATGATTCAACTCCAAGAACTGGTGTCTCACCATGTTTTTTTGGAACCGATGTGTCAGGTGGAAACCAAGGCCCTTGTCCTATGGGACTCAGACCACCCCAACCTAGAAAACCCATTTTTTTCTATAATCTTTGCCCCTTTGGTATATTTTTCTTTTGTGGACACATCGAATCCACTAAAATCTGAATAGACTATAGTAGTTTTGGGAGTGGAATAAGTGGAGGTAGGATCCACAGAAGCCCACTCATACTCATTATATTCACGATCATCATCGCTGTAATATGGTTTAGATGGATGCTCCTTATTCCATAAATCACTAAATATTTGATCCTCTTCCACTTCATAAAGATCTATAGAGGTCTTTGGCTCACCGAGATTCTTCCTCATTTCCCAAAAATGAGAAACTTTGGTTTGAGTCCATTTACCATATTTACATTGATCCAGTAGGTCTGTTGGAATAGATTTTCTAGATAGTTGAGAAGATTTCTAGTAGAAATTGTAGGGTGTCCTAGGATGCACTTTTCCTTTCTATTTGTGCAATTCTATAATTTGTAATGATAATTATTATATTAAAATATTATTTTCAGCAACGTATTTCTCCATCTCTTTTTTGACGTCATTCCAGGACTCCATGTTTTTAAACTTTTCTATCAATGGGATACTCTCAAGTTGACATTTGATTGTGGAGTTCCCATTCTCTCTAAGCTTTGTTCCAATTATGTTGAGTGGATCATACTGCTATTAATTGTCAACATCAAAGCGAAAAATTGTAAAAAAACCTATGCCACTTTGAATCCTCTTCTCTCAAATGTGAACCCTCCAAATGAGAAAGGAAAGGAAGGAAACATCATTTTATTTTGTTGACCATTAAAGAGTACATCTATTCTCTCCATCTTTTGCACATATTCCAATGCAAATACCCTCTCTGTCACATGTATTGTAATTTGGTAGGGTTCTACCACTGAACTGTAAAACCTTAACATAGTGTAGTCTTCCATGAAGTACTAGTCAACCAATTGTATTTCACTTCCGAGTTGAATGCAATCTCTAAAAGATACAAGAAAAACAAGCATTGGAGTGCTTGTAATTTTATGATACATTGGTGCCAAAAAGAAGTCTATAAAATGGTTGTAGTTCCTTATGTTATCACTCATCCTTATCTAAGGTGTCCATTCATATATTGGATTATGGACTTGACTTTGAATATTGTTTGTCTAAAATATTGCATGATGATTTTCTAAAAGAAGATAACACAAGTAGGTTGTGAATCTAAATGTCTTCCTGTGAACCTGTTTTAATCATTGGTAATTGTTCTTGCATGCAATGAACAATGTGCTCAATAAAATTGTATCTTACTGGTTCTAATTCATAATGAATATAAAAAATCATTTCAAGAATGCTAGCACCCACTTCTTTGTTACTTTCCAATACCAAATAAAATGCTAGCAAGAAAATACTATCCTGGACCCATTGCACAAAAATATCATAATCATAAGGAGGCTTATGATCTCGATCTAGACTAGAACTGCCTTTTATTCCTCTGTTATACGAATCTTTCTATCTTGCATCTAATTTTTCATAATTCTCTGGCATCTTTCCTAGGTCAATGTGAACATTTGAGTTTTGTGCTTCAAACCCTAGGTCCAATAGACTAGAAAATTCACTCTTGGTTATCAATTTTTTTTTCTCCTGATTATTTTTATTGAAAATTTCTTTTCTATTTTCATCATAATTTTTGGTGCAGACCATAATAATTTTTGGACAAGGGAATACTTGAGGTAACGCCATGCGTGCCGACCCAACAACCCACGGTTCAATTTTATTTGTCTTTGCCTTTACCGTTATGTTAAATGGATAATATTTTGTCTCCTTCATTGGATATTTCCACTTATTTTCAAGTGCAAATCTAATTTACATGATTCCCTTATTTCCATAGATAACAGGATCATAAATATCATAGAATTCATCAGTGAAATTTGGTGTTTTAACCAGTTTGTGGAAGTCTATTATCTCTGTCTCCTGTCTTTGCCTTTTACTCATAATCTTGGTATTTGTTTTGGCCATTGTGGCATTTACTTGTAGGAAAATTCAAATAATTCTACACAACTATAATTTATAGGCATGATTCAAAATTATACCCTAATTCTAGTTCTATAATCTAAACAGTAAACTACAAGATTTGAAAAATTAAAAAGGTAGGACGTAGGTGTTCAAGATTTTACCTAGAATTTCAATTTGTGCAGACTGTGAGTGGGCAGAGAGATGAGAGAATCTATTGCATTCCTCAATCCTCAACCTAGAAGCCATAACCCCTTTCTGAATCTCAAATACTAGCTAGAACTAAAAAACTTAGATTGAAAACCTAAAGGGAAAAATTTGTACAATTGTGACTTGTGCTAACTTTTATTGCTTCTTTATGAAGGCTGATATCTGATGCCACTATGAAAAGTGTCACTTAATGTTTTGACATTGCAACTTCAGACAAAGACCCAAAATTGAGCTTATTAGTTATTAAGTTTATTAAATATTTAGTTTTACTCCAATTTAGATTTTAATTATACTTAGTTGAGTGTTAAATCATGACACGTGCCTTGTTTTTAGGGGACATTTGCAAAGAGAGGTGACTATTCCCCAAATTGGCCTGAAATACACCTTGGGTCATTGATCTATGCTCATCCAACGGTTGTTGGTAGTCACTGTAAGGTGTTGCAGGTCCCATTCACTTTTGGCTTATCAGTACTAGTAATCACCTAGTCACCTCACACGTCATCATCGAATGACACCGATGGTGTGAGTGGACACGTGTCATGATTCTGGAATAGGTTTGCAAAAATGGGGTTTCATTTCTCTTTTGACCTGAAATACACTGTACATCATTATTCTTTGCTCATCCAATGGTTGTTGGTAGTCACTGTCAGGTGTCACAGGTCCCATTCACTTTTTCCTTGTCATTAGTCACATGTCATCATCGAATGACATTGACCTGGGTGATCACGTGTCATGATTATGGAAGAGTTTTGCAAAAATTGGGTTTTATTTCCCCTTTAGCCTAAAATACACCATACACCATTAATTTATTAAATTTAAATTAAATTATTTTTCATTTAAACTAAATTGTAAATTTCTAAAACAGTGAACACGAAATAATTTAAATTTTACATAGAGATTGTAATTTTTTGTTTTAATTATTATTTTTTAAAATTTATATTTAAATAAATTAAATATATTAATTTAGTACTATTTATTATCAATTATTAAACTTTATAATAAAAAATTTATTAACTTATAACTTGATAAATTATAACTTTATATTTCGCATATTGATAATAGATATGCAATTTAATTCAATTTTGATAATTGATTTAAATCAACTTTAATTTATGAAATAATGTTACAAATATGATATTATGAAAAAATTGAAGCAATTTGATAGGCTGAAATTAAATTGTTTAATTTAGTAGGCTGAAAATTTGAAATTGTTTCAATTTTTAGTGAAAATTGAAATTTCATTGTTTAATTACTCAAAATGGTATAAATATTTAACAATTAACTATATATTGAGTAATGTTTAACTTTGACTTTAAAATCGAATTCGATTATCAATATTAATTTAATTATTTCTATTTGAATTATAATCAAAATTACACATTGATATGCACATTGGCATATAATTTATCAATATAGACCACATACTTTTAACAATGTTTTTTTGGTAAAAGTGGCTAGGCCAAGATGCATTTTATTAATAATAATAGTAAAATGTTTACAGACCTGGTTCAGGCGGGCATACCGGCAAGAAAGAACCAGGAAGAAAACCTTTGGTTGTAGCCCGTGCAAATAAGTTGATATACTAACCTACTAGTCTACCTAAATCGAGCCAAAAAGAGAACCCCACCCGATAATGTTCCCAAACCCACCAAAAAACCCATCAAGAATTCCAAATTAATTTTGAAAAAACCCATACAATCCCTATTGGCCCATTACATCCGAGAAATACCCACTAGAGAGAAAGGGGAATGAAGAAGAAGGGGACCTAGAAGATGCATATGTCATCAATGAAGAAGATTGTCTCTTGTCTACCATAAAAAGGATGAGAACCTTGCCTGAAGCAGTATCCTCATCAAGCATAGGTAGTTGATCCTCCAGACATGGTGCAAGAGTCTAAAGGGGGAGGACTGGAAGAATATCATCACCAATAAATCTGACATTCGTGAAGCCTAGAATCATCCACCCAAACCAAACTAGTAACCATAGCTGAGACACCTACATATACACTTGCTCAACATTTGGCTAAGAACAATATTAGAAATATTGACATGATTGAACAAAAAGTAAACTTAGTGGAAAATGTAAACTAAGCAATAGTAAGAGACCAAAGTGAAACGAGGAGGCAAGAAGAAACATCCACCCCATTATGTAGGAAGAAATTAGGGACAAAGTTCTCATAATTGAGCCGAATACCAAAGAAAAAGTATCCATCATACCAAGACTAGTTCAAGCGCACAAATAATTTTACCAAATAGAGACCCAGTTAAAAACAACAAGCATAAAATTTTTTTTATGCAATTTTCATCGAACACCTTCATGGGTAGTAAAACGAACCTCTTAAACAACAAAGTTAACATAAGTAGATCAGATTTTTCACAGGCGAATCCCCAAAATTATATCAAATTGAAATCATGACAACTTGTAATTTGATGAAAACTAAACAACCTATTTCAATGGATCTAAACAAGCATAATGGGTAGAAATGCCACCAAGGAGACTTAAAACGCCAATCATGGGGTGATAGTGGACCCAACAATGGCTCTTCAGCTTAATGAAATGCCAATATGTTCAAATGCAAAAGACCCACAAAAATACCAAATTGTAGGTGAGAGTGTTGAGAGTACCATATTTAACACATTACAAATGATAAGACATTCAAACTTAGCATAAATGCCAAGTCATTACCACATTTCAAACAAAATTAATACTTGATGGAATAAATAGCTTTCCACACTAAAACCAATACATTTGTTAGAAAACACAAATAATCAATAATTAATGAGAACACGTAAGAAGAAGACTATCAATTTTTTGAAACCTCAAGCCACACGACAGATAGTGTCTGTTGATATAAAATAAAATAAAATGATCTTCCAATGTTTTAGTGAAGCCATACCCCCAAGACCATTTCCAGAGAACCAGGCCAGAGATACTTATACCCACCAAACCATTATATCACAATGACGATGAGAGTGAAGAGGTACTAGATTTATTCACCCGAACCAAATTAATCAACACCTTCTGCATCTCCTAATCCAATAATGTATAAACGAATCTTACTAAACAAATTTGTTCCATGCAATTGGATAAGGAGAGATAAAGAAAATAAAACCTTGACACCATTATTTATCACTGATAGAGAAAATAATCCATTATAAAGATCAATAAAATAACACCTTACCCCCACCAGAATGTATCTGAATTCATTCATCCTGATGAGAATAAGGAGATTTATTCCATATGCACAAAAACCTGTTCATCCACTTCCAACAAAGGAAGTGGATCATCGATAGCTTTATTAGCCAAGAAGTCAGCAACCTGATTAGCCTCTCTGTAATAGTGATGACACTCAAAATATTGAAAGTGCTATAAATATTCTGAAATAGTATCAAGTCTATATTGGAAATTCCAACATTCAGATTTTCCTTTTTTAACAATGTTATAAATAACCATAGAATCGCCTTCCACAATAAATTTGGTAATATTTAAGGAAAGATCATAGGAGAGGCCCAAGATAAGAGCTTCCAGCTCAACAAAATTATTGGAATTGGGGGGAAAATTCTTATATACTGCCATGATAACATTACCTTCCAAATTACGGATAATGGCCCCCACACCAGAAATCCCAGGGTTACCCCTTGAGGCTCCATCAAAATTTATCTTGTAGAAATCACTTGGGGAGGGGGGAGGGGAACCAACTAGCTTGCGCTCTGGAAAAGTGAGAGTTCTTATTGGACTGACAACCATGAATTGGTAAGGATTGAAGAAGAGGCCAATTTGCTTGTATATAGAAATGCCATTTAGAAAATGATTTAGATAAATCAATATTCTTATTATGATAAGATATCATGACTTAAGATATAGATTTTTCAATTTTGTATAAAATATCAACCAATGGAGAAAATTTCTTCCTGGAGATTTGTTCATTTATTTCAAGTCAGATATTACAAATAAGAATGGAAGGACAGATATCCCAGAGAGGAGAAAAATGAAAAAGATTTATGCAAGGAGGACCAACTCTAAAAATATTCACATAGAGTGGGGCCCACAACAACAATCCAACCTAGTTTAGAAAACAATCAGTACTAGCAATCCAAAGCAAAAGGACAATGTAAAAAAAATGAATTGATGATTCTATAGAATAACAACAAAAGGTGCAAGGAAAGACAACTGTGATTCCCAGTCTGTCCAAATGTTCCCTAGCTAAAACTCTATCTTGAATGACAAGCCATGCAAAAGCACCCGCCTTAGGGAGAGAGGTCACTCTCCACAATAATCCAGAAGGCCAATAGTTGGGCTGATCAGTGGGAAAATTAGACTCATAGTGTGATTTCAATGAGTATTGACCTAAAGAAGTGTTGAGCCAAATGAGATCATCATCAAGTGAAGATGTGATAATAATGCAGTAACTTAACTCCATAGAGAGCTCGAATATCAATCCCAAGAAATATGAGAATTGAAACATATCTTTCCACCATACAGTTCTATTGTTTAAAAGGAAATAATCACAAACTTTATCTCCCAGTGCCAATTTTAGTTGAATATCCAATTTTAGTTTTTGACAACGTTGTGCTACATGTCCCAGACTATTCCCGCTAAGTACTTTTACTTGTGGTGCACGATCTTTTGAAGAGTATATGTACATGGAGGTCTCGTAGGGTTTGTGAGACTACAGTTTTTTAAGTGCACGAGGCTCCATGCCTGTCATCCATGCATCCACGTATCCGCAAGTTCGAAATCGTCTTAGCCATGGAATGATTATTCTTCCAAGAGTTGTTGCAGTCAGGAGTTAATAACAAGCCATAACAGAGACTATTATAAGGACCAATTTATCCAATGAATCAGAGTGTGCGAGCCGCCTCCCCTCCAAGGCCGACGTTGAAAGTGACTTCTATTTTTTTCCAAGTGTGTGATGTTGCATCTTCTCAGGGGTCATTTTCTCCCCTAGAGTTTTGGGTCTCTGGGTTACCCTTTCCCAATAGTATACAACGATCTATGTTGTGATGATAAAGAGGGAGATTCCCAAAACATTTGAGTTCTCACACTTATTGAAAACTGATTCTGGCCTTAAAGTTGTATCTGTATATTTGGATCAATGAATATAAATCAATCATGCATTTTGGCCCTTTGGTTTCTGTTAGTAATAACTAAGAAGGAAGGGGGGAGGGGGAGGAGGGGGGGTTGAATCAGTGGCCTCAAAAATATTCCAATAATCAACCCAAAAACTTAGTACCAAAATATTAAGCCTCTAGTTATCTTTAGTCCTATAAGATGAATGCCTCCAAAAATAATTATCAAAATACTACTGCTCGAAATGCTTTGTTAAACCTTATACTGTATGTTTACTGAATAGAAGTCTGTTAATTTACCGAAAGATAGTAAATTATCTAGAGTATATCGATCAATCCAAATTAGCTATGTGTAATGCAAAACACTAAAGTAATGACTCATAAACACATTGACACATGGATTTTTAACGTGGAAACCCTGTTAAGGGAAAACCACTCGGGACTGGTAACCCAAAATTTTCACTCTTCCAAAGTGATCTCAGTGAAGAACCAACCATGTTAAAGGTTACAAACACACTATTAAGTGTGACCTTGTTAGAGGATTTAAAAGTTTAGTCTGTCACTTGATAACGAGCATCTCTATGCTACCTTCCTTGATCAAACACTCACTTGGCCTGTCAATAGGTATCTAGCATCTCATGCTATCTTCATGATCAAACTTTTTGATACTCCTTGGGATTTATCTCAATATAGAAAGGATCTTTAAATCCTGCTCGGTTAAGAGACTTTCTGAATCAATGGTTAAACTAAAACAGTATGACCTGTTCACATATACAACTTATACTTGCATATTTTCAGATCTATTCTAATCTCATAAAATTAATCTGATCAATATATCTCTATTAATACCTTTGCTCCACTTTCCTTCTGCTCGGTGATGTTGTTCTCTTTTGCTCGGTGTCTGCAGAAAAATTTAGCTCTTTCCTCAACTTGATTGATCAGGACTATATGAAGTTGCTCTTCAACATCCTCTTTTCATTCATTCACCCACTCAATTCGTAATGAATTAAGTTGTCTCTTTTATAAACATGATATCACCGTTGTTAGGTTCTTGATTTTCTTGATCTTGGTGTGATCCACAATTCTTTCCAATTAGATTTAAAGCAAAACTCTTATTTTATCTCGCAGAGATCTTCTTGCCAACTTGACAAAACAACTTTAAATCCTTTACTTATCTCTGACTTTATCTTGTCGATACAAACAAAGATAACTACCAGTTAAGTCCATATTTAGCTCTTCCAGCTAGATATTTTTTCATTTCTGAACTCAAGTTAATTTCGGTGTTTTAACTCTTTGATAGCTTTAGTCAACACTTCAATTCTCCTCGGGCTTCTCTGTCGGTTTACACTATGTTTTTGGCTGTCAATTATGCTTGTGATTCTGCTCGTCGGTAATGCTCATCGGTGTTCTTGCTCAGGCATCACTGTGACTTGAATTTTTGTGACCTCTGTCCCTTGGGTTCTACTAGCCGTCGATGTTTGAAGTCACATTGTGAATGCTTGTCTTTTATGCATTACTGAAAGCATAATCTTTATCTCCCCAATTCTCTGAAGTCTTTGACACTTTGATTATAACCGATTATTTTATATCAAGTTGACATCAATGACAACACAATCCATTAACTGATTTAATGTCTTGCATTATCTGTCTGCATTTCGGTGATAAAATTAACATCTTCAAACAATCAATCAGTTACATGTCATAAGTTTCATCTTAAGATTCAATATTCACTTGCAGATTTTTGTGCTTCTTAGAACTTTAAGTGTTAGCATCTATATTACATGTTAAATAGATTATGCTCTTTTAGGCTTCTCTATTTTATAGGTATTTCTATATGCTCTACTTTATGTTTGTATGTTAAAAGGATTTGAATGTGCGTGTTTAGGCTTTAAGATCATTGGTTTCACAATTTGCCTTGAGATTCCGTGTCCAAGATAGCCTGTGCATATAGTTTTATGCAGTATCATAAAGATTTGGCATTTCGCCTCAGTAGGGTTAGTTTTTCTTCCCTTTCCCACAACACTAAATGAAAAAGAAGAGCCGAATTCTACAATCTTGGAGGTCATCCAATGAAAAGCATAAGGTCCCACATTCACTGAGGCTTCCCATAAGCCATTATACCTGAGATCAATTTTAGGCGTCTATAGAAGCAAAGGCTAGAGCTAAGGGAAAATATAAGAAACCCAGAGACAAAATGAGGGGAGATACAACTCAACTCCTTTAGATAACATAGTCATAATGAAAACTTTATCCCAATTTGCCCATTTCACCTCGAGTCATGTCACAACAAAAAATTGATTGTCTTTGATCAAAGAGTATTCAATTGAAAGCAAAAATGTCCTTCACCTACCTAAACTATCAAACCAAGGCCATGCAAATGATGGTAGAAATAGTCTTGAATGTCATGGGATATCACTTTGATGTGATCTAAAATCATTACGCCATCATAAATGTATTTGGTTTCAAACTAAGTATTCAACTATCATTCCACGACCAATCTACACATTGAGCACACAACAATCATAGTGGAGGTTGGATGCCAGCTGTGATTGCCACGTAGGAACTTGTATTGTCATCATGGATAAACCAAACATTGAGTAGCCAACCTAGTTATTATTCTTTCCTTGCCCCGTTTTCATCAAATAAGATGTTGACCAAAGAGAGCCACTGAGCATCATTGAGTGCTACGTGGGAAGCCTTCCTCCATCGTTGCCATTTTATCTAAATCATCTGCCTTGCAATTTATCTCATGATACACATGTGTTATTCTGAAGTTTGGGAATGAGTGGACCAATTTTAAAATTGGATCGATCCACCTATCCAATTTCCAATTAGGAGTCATCTTTATTCTTATAGCATTAATTGTTATGAGTGAGTCCCCTTCAAGGTGTAGCTGATTAATTTTTAGTTTTTTGGCCATCTATAGTTCAATGAGCATGGATTTGAACTCAACAATTTTGTTCATCACATCCCCTAAATAGATATTTTTTCGCGAGGATATTGCCTTTGTGATCTCGAGCAATACATCCAACTCCACTTGGCTCAGGATTTTCTGTAGAGGCCCCATCAAAGTTTATTCACCCATCCTTACTCTAGATGACACTAAACCACTTTCTCTCGAAGATTAACAAGAAGATTAACCTTCCTAACCCAATTCAGAGAAGTACTTTTATAAAAATATTTATATTTTTAAATAATTATAAAATTTTATTTTTATTAATCCTCAAATATGACAAATGTACCTATAAAATAGTATATCACTCATAAATTTACCCACATTATAAACACTAGTCAAAAGAAATCTATAATATATAATAAAATAACACACGCTTATTAATCTTATAGCTTTTCCTTTCAAACTCTAAAATATTAACCTTGAACTCTTTGTAAAAGCCAAAATTATGGAGACTTAAATACAATCTCTATAACACCTATTTCTTACAACACAAACTTTATTTCTGTTTTATTAGTCTTTGTCTATAGACTTGTGTCTTTATATCACCTTTTTACAATTAATTTATACTCACAAACTGTGCTACAAATTTCAAGCTTTATTTATGTTTTATTAGCACCTGTTTATAAGCAAAGACTTATGTTTTCATATTACCTTTTTACAATTAATTATGCTCAGAAACCGTACTACAAGTTTTATACACGCTGTATTTTTATATTAAACCCATTTCTTTCCTTTTTTCCCCTTTTCCTGATTGATTCTCCCTATTTTTGCTAGGGGTTTAGAGGTTTTACAATTCTGTGGATTAAAAATTTGAAAAAAAAAACTTTATACTGTTTATTTCTAAGAAACCTGACATTTTGCCATACTTTCACATGCCTAATCTTTGTTTCCATAGATTGCAAGCAGGGAGGTGGTTTTCACGTGCCTTGTCTATGCTTCCATATTTGGCAAGCATGTTTGACAATATTAATGTCAACATTTCTTTGTGCTTCATTCACTATCATCACCATTGATGCAACCCCTGAAGGTCTCATTTCCAATGTTGCTCAATAGGTCGATGGGGAAAATCCCAATCTGTATTTCCATTCTGAAGATTTCATTCTTTATGTTCTTCCGCTGTTTCATATCTATTATCTCATTTCAGTGCTCCTCTAACCTTCTTTCTTCCTCAATTAATTTTAGAACTTCGACTATTTAAGAAATCTGATAAAAAATCAAGTTCAACTCATTTACTAGAAAACAAAATACAACCACTTCATTATTTATGAATGAATGGAGGACCGGAATGTCAAATTATCCCAAATTACTCAGCACTCGTTGAAGCTCGGAAGAAGAAATATACTTCTCTTCATTCAAATCGTAAAGTCTGAACGCCTTCATTAGAGCTGAATTAGTACTAGTAGTTGCTTGGAATTAGTACACTCCTCCTTACTGCTTGGAATTGGAGTTCCTGTAGGCGTTATTTTAACCTGAATTATCCGGTGCTGACATTCACAATCAGAAAAATGTGTCCAATAACACGTTGTTATTATGTTTTCTACTTGAACTACTGTATAATCTGTGTTCTTATACCAAATCTGGATTTGGAAAATTTGCCCATTTCAAATTTAGGATAGCAGATTTCGGGTGTGGAACAGGGCAGACACCATCGTCAGAGCTCTGCAATGCTCAGTGGACGGGATTATGCACTACATGGAGATAGTAAGTGGTCTGTGAAAAAAGCGATGGTATTTGATTAGGGGCGGTGTTGTTGATCCCACATGCGCAAGGAGAAAGAAACAGAGGGGAAGAAGGGGGTATAAGAAAGAGGGGAGGGGGACGTAGAAAGCATACTTACCTGGGCGGGGTCAATCTGTGATCAGGAAGGCCGATGGCCTAGGGAGAGCACCTTCATTGCACACTTGAAGGGGGCTCTGCCTAGCATCTCCCATTGTGGAGAGTGCACGTCATAATTTGTGACAGAGGGGGCTCGCGTTCGCGCGGCCCTCGCACAAAACCAATTTCAAATAATACTACTAGATTTATGATTGTAATTGGAAAACGAAAGCATTAGTAAATTGTAGTTTTAAATGCTAAATTGTAATGTAGCAGTTCTCCTTAGTTGCAACATATAGTTATAAATGCTAAATTCTAATGGGGTTTTGTCAAGAGTTTATCATACATTTTGATTAGTGATTCTTCTAAGTATCAAGATTGCAAAATGACATGGTTTCTTGGTTGTTGATGCTTGTGGCAATGGATGAAGAGGGAAACTTCTAAGGAATGGATGAAGAGTCTGAAACTTCTAAGGATTGAAACCTTGTAAGACATGGACGAAGAGTCTGAAACTTCTAAGGATGGACGAAGAGTCTGAAACTTCTAAGGACTTCTAAGGATTGAAACCTTGTAAGACATGGACGAAGAGTTTGAAACTTCTAAGGATTGAAACCTTGTAAGACATGGACGAAGAGTTTGAAACTTCTAAGGATTGAAACTTTGTAAGACATGGAGAAGTCTTATTGGCTATGCCAATTGATTGAAACCTTGTAAGACATGGACCTAGAGTCTGAAACTTCTAAGGATTGAAACTTTGTAAGACATGGAGAAGTCTTATTGGCTATGCCAATTGATTTTTCCTCTCAAATTGTAAATGTGGCATAAGATGACTTAGTGTGCCGATGAAAATCTCCTTATGGGCACAATTTGCGTATAGGTAACCATTTGTTTTCGTCGTTAGCAGTCCTACAAATTGCAAAATGTTCAATTGAATTCTCCCAATGAGATAGGCTTTTCAAGGGTTGAACCACCTAAAATCTCTTCTAGAAAATGGCACACAGCCCGCTAATTCAAAAGAGGTGAATCTGTCAGAACGCTCAGAGGCCTTCACTGCGTGCTAGTGAATTAGAAGGCAGGACGTTCATCGGGAGGCAAGCTGCAAACAACAGCCTCAGTATTCGCGCTCTGGCCTCGGAGCCTTTCTTCATCTTCCAGATTTGTGTGCTTCTCTGAGTTTGATATGCAAACCAAGTTGTTGATGATTTATGCTTGGGACAAAAGAGGATGGTTTCAATTTAAATGAAGCACACTTTTTGTTGGCTAAATTCATGGAAGGTTTGTCCAAAGCTTGGATTTAAAATTGGGCAAACACATTAATGATCTCCAACTATATTAAACTCTCAGTTCTTTCCAAACATGTTCAAACAAGGTTAAAAGAGTTTGAAACTTCTCAAAAAAAGAATTGATTTTGGTGTATTGCAAGGGTGGATAAATCATATATTTTCTCCTCTTGCATACATTTTGATTTTGGTGTATTGCAAGGGTGGATAAACTGCATATTTTCTCCTCTTGCATACATTTTAAATGACAATTTAGTCATTAAGAAAATTCTATGTGCTACTCAATTCGATGAAGTCATGAATGAGGCACATGTTTATAATCTACTAGAACCATCCTAAAACTCCTTAAAAACACAAATCTTCCGTGACTTCCTCATTTACAAAATGTGTCAAAAGTCATAAATTGACTAAGTGAAAGAGTAGAATCATTACATAGGGTCAGGTTAAGTCACAATGCCTATATTTATAGAGGGCTTAGAACTATCTAGAGTTCAACACAGTTAGAGAACACATGCTGAAAGTGAACAAAGACCACATGGAGGTCGGCAGTCAATAACATGTGCAAATGATGCAGCTGTAATGCATCAGTCAAAGTCATGTATAGAAAATGGCTATGGTCGGCAGTTCTATATAGTTGATGGGAAGTTTCTATCTTAAATGCATTAGTTGACCTATGCAGATTGTCGGTAGAGAAATTACACACGCCCACAGTAGACCCCCAAAGATTTATACCATACTATACATAGTTATAACTAACTCACCCCCTAAAATCTTAGTAATTTGAGGAAGATTATAGAACTCGAATGTTGCCTCCGCTCCAATGAGGATTTATCGATGCCCGCAAGATCTTATTTGTGGATCACATTTCAGACATCTCTTTCCACAGAAAAGCATGCATTTCTGTCATTCTTCTGCCAGTCTCCACTGGATTTCATAGGCGATTAATGAAAAGTGATAATTTCTCCATAGATGGGTATGTTTTGGAGGATTGACACGATAAGATGTAAATGCAGGTTCTAGAGAGTGTTCAAGATAAAAGGTCTCGCCATGTATATGTTTCAAGTGACTACGAGGAGGAATTGGGGGCTGCGTACTTACGCCAGTTTAACACAGACTTCACATCGTTTGTTAAATGGTTGATTGGGGATGCACGTTTATATCTCCAGTGGGTCGTAACTCAGACACCCAACTAATGGAGGAGCAAGGAGCATTAGGATATTTTGCACGCCTCTTCGAACATACATTTGAGGAACTAGTAAGGGAGATTTATATCATGCATCCCCTCTCTTTCTATTCTATAATTCATGTTTTCCCACACCCTAGGATGAGTTCTAGCTTAGTTCTAGTTTAGGAAATTTCTGAGTATGGTTATTTGTTTTGGAGGAGGTGAACTCCCAAATTCAAGAGAGTATCTGAGTAGAGTTTCAGTTTAAAAAAAAATTGTAGTATAATATGGAGATTCTTATTGGCAGGGTAGTATTGAAAAATAGAAATGTGACATGTTTTGTATGCCTTGGTTTGGTCCAAGTTTAGAAGAAATGGAGAGTATTGTGAAGATAGAGGGATCATTTGAAATAGGGAGTCCATATGAGGATGTTAGGAGGAATTCCAATGCATCTAATGACAAAATTGACAAGAGAGGGAGAAAAAATGTTTGGAAGATTTGTAGCAGTTCATTATAGAGCACCATTTGAGACTATTATAGAAGTTCATTTGGGAAGTGGGATATTGATTCACAAATTTTTCTTAAGAATTGCAAAAAGAACTTCTATTCAGTTTGAAGAGTATGTCCAAAATGAAACATAGTTGGTTGTTGCTCTTAACATTAAAAAAGAAGCATCAATCATTTATTGAAAACATGATTTGATGTTGTGTATATTCAAATGAGGCTTAATAAAGAACGTCAAAATATCATTGTTCTATTGGTTGATAATATTACATATTAGTTATAATTGGTTATGCCCTATGCCTTATTGAGTTGACATTCCTAATGGATGATGATATTGAAAAAGAAACATTACAACATCTTGTACTCTAAAGGTGTTATCAAAGATTTCAAGCTATTATAGGTGGACCATTACCTAGTTCATATCCATGATCTCTTGGGGTGGGCTCCCTTCCATATAGGATTATAGGAACTTAGTGGCATCAATAGGAGTTCTTACTTTTGTTGAGTGCTGTAATGGCCTTGAGGACATATGGCATGATAATGACATATAAAAATGTTTGTGTTGAAAGATTTTGTTACATGTCGAACTATTGAGGTGTTAGAGCTCTAAAATGCTTTAGGGTAGCATTGGTGAAATAAAAGAAAAATTAGAGTATTTTACAAATCTTTCAATCTCATATAACCGTTTTAAAATGGTTAATCTACTAATGTGCTAATGGTTATTACTACAAGATAAAATGGATTATAAGTTAACACTTGTATAAGGCCCACATAACTTTATTCTTTGTTGTCAGAATTCTTTCATGGTGGGACAAATGAGATTTCTTTATTGAAGGAAAGTTGATTTCCTTAACTTTGTGACTAAAACGATCTTGTATTGAGATAAATAGTTTGAAAAATACAATATACTTAAGGGACAAACTCTCTTTAAGTCAAATCAAAATTGCATCACCCATTCATTTCACCTTGGGTATGTGTAGGATCACGAGGGGCCAAAAAGCGGTAATGGGAAAAAATACGTTTTCTATCTTGCCAAACATGCCAAAATCTGCTTTGAATTTTTGTATGGGTCGGACAAAATTTCAATTTGGTTTGGTAATACCAAACCAAATCAGATATTTGTTTTGAAAAAATTAAAAACCACATTTTAGTAAAATGGTCATAACTTTTGCGTTTCTTGTTGAAATTTTAAGTTTTTACAACCGTTAGAAAGGTGATTCAGAGACCTACAATATGGACAAGGTAGTTTTATTAGATTATCGACCAAAATTTAATTATAATCATTTGAAGTCAATCCTAAATTTTGAAACTTTTAATAATCACAACTTTTGCATACAAAATCATTCCTTTTTAGTTCAATTTTGCTCCAATAAGAATTGACATATTTAAAAAGTAGAAAATAATGAAAAACTTATATTTTATGTGTACTATGAGAATAAATTTTTTCATAAATCATCATATAGGGTTTCCTTGTTGTCTTTGATCCTTTGTACACCTTTTCCCAAAATTACCTAACAAAATCTCTCTCTCTCTCTCTCTCTCTCTCTCTCTCTACCAATACTTATTTCTTACTTGTCTAGATCACCTTCTTTCTATCTCATTCTTTCCCCCTCTATCTCTAAATCCCTATAGATATATCTTCATATCTATCTATATCTCATTATCTCCATCTCTCTCTTATTTTATTCATCTCTCCCTCCACCTATCATAATCAATCAATTAGCTAGAGGGGGAACAAATTTGATGGTGAGCTGAGGGAGGGAGATGGGAGAAAGGGAGAAGGGGGATGAGGGAGAGATGATGTAGAGAGAGAAGGGGGAAGGGGAGATAGATGAGGTAGAGAGAGAAAGATAATAATTATAGGGAATAAACAAATAGGTGAGAGAGAGAGATGGGATGGTCCTAGGATGTCTTAAGGGGTCCTAGGTGCCTTGAAGAGTCCCAAGGGGCCGTCATATGTATTAATGTGTCATGAGATATAGTAATGGGTCCTAGGATACATTAATAGTTCATAGGGGATCCTAAGATACATTAATGGTTGTGAATGAGTCCTAGGCCATATTGATGGGTCAAAATGAATCCTACGATACATTAAGGGGTCCTACTATGTCTTAAGGGGTCCTAGGATACATTAATGGGTGCTAAGATGTCTTAAGTTATCCTAGATGTCATAAGTGCAACTAAGAGATCGTAGGATACATAATTACATTAATTTGTCCTAGGATGTTTTAGGGGGTACTTTGTGTCTTAAGTAGTCCTAAGGGGTCCTATGTTACATTAATGGGTGCTAGGATGTCTTAAGGTCTCTTGAGTGTCTTAAGAGGTCCTAATGGGTCCTCGTATGTAGTAATAGGTCCTAGGATACATTTATGGTTGCTAAGTGGTCCTAGGGTACATTAATGGGAACTGTGATACATTCATGGGTCCCATGACATCCTAGGATACATTAATGGGTCCTGGGTGCCCTAACGGGTCCTAGGTGTATTAAGAGGTCCTAAAATGTCTTAAGTGGTCCTAAAGGGTCCTAAGATAGATTAATGGGTCCTAGGATGTCTTAAGGGGTCTTAGATGTCTTAAGGGATCCCAAGGTCTCCTTGTACATTACATATTAAAGTGTCCTAGGATACATTAATTGGTTTTGGGATTATTTATGGGTTTTAAGGGGTCCTAGGATAGATTAATGGTTCATAGGAGTCTTAATAGGTACTGAGGGGTTCTAGGTGTCTTAAAAGTTTGTAAGGCGTCCTAGGATACACTAATGAATCTTAGGATGTCTTAAGTATTTTTAAAGGGGCCTAAGATACATTAATGGGTCATAGGATGTCTTAAGGTGTCCTAGATATCCTAAGGGATTGTAAGGTCTCCTCATACATGTATTAATTAATCTTGGGATACATTAATGGGTCCAGAGAGCTCCTAGGATACCATAATATTTATTAGGAGTCTTAAGGGGTGCTAAGGGGTCCTACGTATCTTAAGAGGTCATAAGGGTTCCTAGGATACAATAATGGGTCCTAGGATGTCTTAAATGGTCTTAAAGGTGCCTAAGATACATTAATGGATCTTAGGATGTCATAAGGGGTCCTAGATCCCCTAAGGGATCCTAAGGTCTCCTTGTACATGTATAATGCATCCTAGGATCCATTAATGTGTCTTGGGATACATTAATGGGTCCTAAGGGATCATATGATACATTAATGGTTTTTAGGAGTCTTAGGGGGTGCTAAGGGGTCCTAGTTGTCTTAAGAGATCTCAAGGGGTCATAGGATACACTAATGAATCCTACGATGTCTTAAGTGGTCCTAAGAGGGCCAATGTTACATTAAGGGGTCCTAGAAGTCCTTAGGGATTCTAATGTCTCCTAGTACATGTTTTAATGTATCCCAGAATACACTAATGGGTGTTGGGATACATTAATGGGTTGTAAGGTTCCTAGGATTTATTTAATAGCTCATAGGAGTCTTAAGGGGTGATAAGGGGTCGTAGGTGTCTTAAGAGGTCCTAAGGGGTCCTAGGATACATTAATGGGTCATAGGATGTCTTAAGTGGTCCAAAAGGGGCCTAAGATACATTAATGGGTCCTAGGATGTCTTAAGGGGTCCTAGATGTCTTAAGGGATCCTAAGGTATCTTCGTACATGTATTAATGCATTCTAGGATACATTAATGGCTTTTAGGATACATTAATGAGTCCTAAGGGGTCCTAGGTGCATTAAGAGGTACTAATGGATCCTATGATACACTAATGGGTCCTATGATGTCTTAAGTGGTCCTAAAGGGGCCTAAGATGAATTAATGGATCCTAGGATGTCTTAAGGGGTCCTATATGTCCTCAAGGATGCTAATGCATCCTAGAATACATTAATATCTCTCTCTCTCTCTCTATACTTCTTTAAAGAGATATATAAATAGAAAGATGAGAAGTGGAGAAATATAAAAAGAGGGAATGATGGGAACAAAAGGAGATGGAGGGAGCAATATCTATATATGGAGAGATGGAGATAAAGAGGGAGAAATGTGGTCTTTTTGTGTATGAGTGGGATAGATAAAGAGATAGAGATATAGAGGGATAAATAAATAAATATATATGTATATATATGTATATATATATATGTGTATATATATGTGTATATATATATGTATATAAATATCTATGTAAATATATATA
>MU223921.1:1991323-2002052 GCA_018584345.1 Thuja plicata | reverse complement strand
TAGACATAGACATAGACATAGACACAGACATATATATCGACATAGACATAGACATAGACATAGACATAGACATAGAAATAGACATACATGTACATGTACACGTACCCGTACATGTACACATACACATACGCACACGCATACGCGTACGCATACCTATATGTGTGTATGTATATACATATAGACATACATACTATTTACCAACTGATGGTAATGGTGATGAAGACCAAGTTTAGAAGAATACAAGCAAGTAGAATGGTTAGATCAGTTGTTAGTTTGTCATTGATGTCAAGCAATTGATTTCCAGTCTATATTAAGTTTCCATATCAATCAGAGGGGAAATTAATTGGAAAGATAATAAAGATCAGACAATGATAATGAACCATTGGTATAATTGTTTTTACTTAACATTTGATGTTGTTAAGTCGGTAAAGAAGAAATGTCAATTCAGTAAAGGGAACAACCTAGTTACTGAGTAGTGAAGTGTTTGTTGGTCGAGCAAAGCAAAGACAATCACCAAGTGAAGTTGAAAACTGAGAAAGGTCAGTTACCGAGCAAGGTTGGTAACTGAGCAAAGTTAGATACTGAGTGAAGATATTCAGCTAAGTCACCAAGCACGAAATAAAGCATGAACAAAGATTGAATTCAAAGAGCAGAATGAAGTTAATGCAAAGGCACGTAGATCAAGAAGTTTCTAAGCATGAAGATGAAGTCTATTGCAAGATCTAAGGTCATGAAAAATCAAGTTCAAAATTAGTGATGTAGATTAAGTGACAAAAGAAAGTTGTGAGTTCCAAGAAAAAGTGCAGGTCACGAGGCATGGTTAACCACTTAACCGAGTTGTAGATACATTGTATCAATTCATCTAAGATGATCAGACGGCTGAGGGAAATTGAGGGAAAACCTAATCAATAGGATTAAGAGGCAAAAGAAAGGCCTATATATTGATGTGTCTGTATGTTTATATAGAGTTGCTGGCAAAGTAAATAGTTGAAGAGATACCGAGCAGTGTAGTGAAAGAGTTGGATAACCACTCCAGAGGAGAGACTGATGAGTCGATGAGTTGTTGGTGCCAGTAAGTTTCAGAGAGAGAACAAAAGATCTGATCAAGCAAAGTATAGTTGTAGAATCACAGATCACTTTAGTACACTATTTCTTACTAACATTTGTAATAGAAAATATCTTAACCGAGTGGATCTAACAAGTCTTTTTGTAAATCCTTGAGAAAGGTAACATTCTAGGGTGAATATTCAAGCTCTCTAACTAGGCCACTCCTAATAGGGTGAATATCTTAACAGGTCTAAGTTAAACCCCCTAACAGGGTTACATCTAACAAATGTGCATTATAATCTTTAACAAGATTGGCTCTTAACTGAGAACACTTCAAAAGAGTATTTATTTTTGTGTGTGAAAATTCTTATAGAGGTTTTTCCCAAATTGGTTTTCCTTGTTAAATCTTGTGTTTCATGTGATGCTTGATAACTGTGAATGTTATTTTCTTATGTTATATGCTTGTTATCAAGTTTGTGAAGAATTTATAAGTTTCGGTAGCTGCTGTTATTTGAATCACTGAGTTGAGTCAGAGGTTTAGATTTAAAGTATTAAGGTTCAATATTTTTTGATTCACCCCCTCTCAGTAAACCATCTTTAGTAGGGTAAACCAATAATTGGTATTAGAGCTAGTTCTATGAGAAGATAAGTTTAAAGGTACTTGAGTTAAAGATCCAAATATGTATAAGAGGGAAGCACCAAAGTTGGATAGTAATACTTTTTCTACATGGAAGAACAGAATGAGGCTTCACATATATGGTATTGGAGATTATGCACTTGATCATCTTGACAATGAGTACTCACCTCCACTATTTGGTCCTCTAACACTTGATCAGATAAGAGAAAGAAAAGAACACATGCAAGTGATGATAGAGGTAACTTATACCCTCACCGACCTAGAGTTCAATGATTTAGAAGGTTGTACTACTACTAAGTAGACCGAGATAGGCTTACACTATTTTTTGGCAGAGATCAACATGTTTAGAAAGCTAAGGCTGAAATATTAAGAGGAAATTTTGAATAAATGAAAATGAAAGAAGGAGAAAACATTACTGCTTACATCACAAGACTAAAGGAGATTACTATTGCAATTAGAGGTGCTGATGGAACCATTAATGAAGAAGATGTTACAAGCAAAACATTTAGAACACTACTACCTATCTATTCCATCTGTGTGTCTTCTATTCAAAAGATGAGATCCATTCCACATATGGTTGTTACTTTGGATGCTACAATATATAAGCTAACTCCTTTTGAGCTAAATGGTTTTGATAATAGTTTGACTGCTACTTCTAAGATTGAATCTACATTCAAATCATCCTTGAATATTGGGAATTTTTGAGATTCTAGATCTAGTGATGGATATGCAAGTAGTGCTAGTGAAAGGTTTCATAGTTGTAAAAGTGAGCTTGAAGATCTATATGCTAAAGATGAAAAGAATGAAGCTAAATTTGAAGCATTATTGGCTAGGAGACTACCAAGAGATAAAGGAAAGTACACAGGTAAGCTACCTTTGAAATGTTTTTCATGCAACAAGATTGGTCACATAGCTTCTAATTCTCCTGACAATAATGATAAGAGAGATAAAAGAGACAACAACAAGATTGAGAATAGATTTAGAAGATTTGGAGATTTCAAGAACAAAGGACAAAAAGCATGCTACATTACTGAAGGAGGTTCATCTAATGATGATACCGATGAAGATGAAATAGAATTTGTTTATGTTGCTATTAAAATTTAATCTGATGAAGAAATGTACGTTGAATAAATATCCCTAATATCACAAGTAAGTAAAAATGATACATGGATTATAGACAGTGGTTTCTCACACCACATGACTGATGATACTGACAAGTTTATTACTTTGAAAGAGCATAATGGTGGTAATGTTAGATTTGGAAATGATGCCCCATATCCTATAAAGGGAAAAGGTTCTATAATTCTGCTGAACAATACTAAGTGTGATGATGTGTATTGGGTTGAAGGCCCGAAATATAATTTGTTGAGTGTGGCACAATAAACAATACAGGCCACAGAGTGGAATTTCAAAACAAGAAGGTTAAATTATTTGATCAAAAGGGAAGTCTGAATGCTACCATAGGTCAATCTAAAGGTAGCTTATTCTACCTTGATACATCCATAAAGAGTTGTCTATTTTCTAAGACTGAAGATGTATGACTATGGCACAAAAGACTATGTCATGTTAATTTTGACAACTTAATCAAAGTAATAAGAAAAGAGTAAGAGGTTTACCAAGTTTAGAAAAACCATAGAATATAATGTGTAAGGGATGTCAAGTAGGTAAGATTACTAAATCAATCTTTACAAGAAAAACCTATACTACACAAGGTATATTGGAATTGGTACACATCGACCTATGTGGTCCCATGAGAACACAAAGCTACTATGGAGATAGATACTTCATATTTTTTGTTGATGATTATTCTAGAATGATGTTGGTTATGTTTTTAAAATAAAAAATTGATGCATTTCAAATGTTTAAGTGGTACAAGGCTAGATTTGAAAAAGAAATAGGGAGACAGATGAAATTTCTGAGATCTGACGGAGGTGGAGAGTTTACATCTAATGAATTTACACTCTTCTATAATGAACATGGTATAAATAGGAAAATGTCTGCACCGAGAAAAATACAAAATAATAGTATAGCTGAAAGGAAAAAAAAATCCATTGTGGATTGTGCTAGAACACTGATGATTGAGAATGAGATTTCTCAAACCTTCTGGAGAGAAGCAGACAACACTTTTGCTTATACACTTAACCGAGTCCAATTGAAGAAGGGAACAAACAAATCACCTTATGAGATATGGTATTGACACAAACCGAATGTAAGTTACTTCAAAATATTTGGAAGTAGGTGTTATATTCTTAAAGATGCAAGAGATGGTAAATTTGACTCTAAAGGAGATTAAAGAATATTTTTGGGATATTATACAAAGAGAAAAGCCTACAAATGTTTGAATAATAATACTAACAAAATTGTAGAAAGTGCAAATGTGAGGATTGAGGAATTTGTAGAGAAGAAGGATGAAGATAACAAGAAGGAACTCAAGGATTATCAAAGATTTGATTATGTACAAACCGAGATTCCTAACACCCTACTGAAAGAACAAACAAAGGAAGAAGATGACCAGAGAGAGCTTCCACCGAATGATGGAAATGAAGAGATACCAACAGCTACCAAGCCCGTGTTGGAAAAGTATGTAAAGAGACACCACTCACCAAGTAAAATCATTGGAGACAAGACTGCTGGAGTTCTAACAACAAGCAAGGTAAGAGAAAACACATGTTTAATATTTGAACTTGGACCGAGAAAAGTAAAAGATACTTTAGAAGGTGAAGATTGGATGAAAGAAATGAAGGAATAGATACATCAAATTCAAAAGAATAATACATGGACTTTGGTACCGAGACCAAAAGATAAGAATGTAATCGGTACTAAGTGAATTTTCAGAAATAAGCTAAATGAGCATGGTAATTTAATCAGAAACAGAGCAAGATTAGTTTGCAAGAGGTATGCACAAGAAGAAGGAATTGAATATGGTGAAAATTTTGCACCTGTTGCTAGATTAGAAGGAGTAAGAACTCTACTAGCATATGCGGCTTATAAGGGATTCAAAGTTTATCAAATGGATGTTAAGTCTATATTTCTCAATGGTATTCTTGAAGATGAAGTATATATTGAACAAGCTGAAGGATTTGTTGAGAATACTAAGTGAGACATGATATGCAAATTACAAAAAACACTGTATGGCTTGAAACAAGCACCTCGAGCATGGTATGAGAGATTGAATTCATATCTAATCAAAATAGGATTTCAAAGAACTAGTGGCAACATCAATGTGTATCTGAAATGTGATAGTAATAACAAAGTCTTAATTGATGAGATATTTGTTGATTCCATTACCTTTGGAGGCAATGACACATTGTGTAGATCTTTTGCTGAGGAGATGAGAAAGGAGTTTGAAATGTCTATTATTGGAGAGATTAAGTTCTATCTTGAACTTAAAATTCAATAGGTAAAGGATGGGATCTATATTAAATAAAAAAATATATTAAGGAGATCCTAAAGAACTTTGGTATGGATGACTCAAAACTGGTTGAAACACCGATGGTCACTGATTGCAAGTTATCTAAAGAGGATGAGTCACAAGAAGTCAATGAGACACTCTACTAATCCATGATTGGTAAGTTGCAATATGTAGTGCACAACAAACCTGACATTTCTCATGTAGTAGGAATTATTTCAAGGTTTTCTTCTGATCCAAAGGAAACACATATGTTTGCAGTTAAGAGAAATTTTAGATATATGAAAGGCATGAAAGATTTTGGCCTTCTATACAATAAAGGAGACTTTGACTTGAATGTCACTACTGATGTTGATTGGGCTGGAAACATTGATGATAGAAAGAGTACAAGAGGAGGATATTTTTTTTAGGAGAAAGACTAGTTACATGGATAAGCAAGAAACAAAGTTGTATATCATAGTCTACTGTCGAGGCTGAGTGTGTTGTTGCAGCTATGAATTGTACAAATATTGTGTGGATAAAACAACTACTAGAAGGTATGCAAGAAGAGATCACCGATCCAATCACTATCTATTTTGACAATACAAGTGCTATAAACATATCAAATAATCTAGTAATGTACTCAAAGACCAAGCACATATCTATCAAGTATCACTACTTGAGAGAGAAAGTTCAAGACAAGCTTGTAATATTGGAGTATGTGAATTCAAAAGAACAAATTGCTGACATATTCACCAAGACCCTACAAAAAGATACTTTTGAGTATCTCAGAGGTAAATTAGGGGTCCTACCCCTATCCTACATTCATTAAATGCAAGAGGAATGTTGCATCAACTCTAAAACACATTAGAATATCTGAATTTTGAGTTGATGCCGAGTGATCACACTTTAGGTGATGCCTGAAGTTATGAAAGGAATTATGTATGAAAATAAAAATTAGTACATGCAAGGTATGATTAACTATTGGAGATTTGTTTATGTGCAGTTGATTGATTGTATGTTTGTCATTGATGACAACATATAATACACAGTAGTGATTCTGTATGTACTTATCAGAATGATGATATCATGCCTTGCATGGTTAGATACATGTTGTAGACATGTTTATTATGTTATATTCATACACATAGATCCATATATGAGGTTTCAGTCAAGTTGTGTAATTTTGGTATTGGCAGTTACAGTTTTGAAAGAGTATCTGTTCAGAGCCGATGTATGTAACGTGTTTCTTGAGTTGCACCTATCTTTAGGATATGCGTGTGTATATTCATTATTAGTTATGAGTTGATGATAGTTATCTAAAGGTTCCAAACATGTTTCAAGAAGATTGCAAAGTTAGAGTTGATTTGGTGAAGCCGACTTAGTGAAGCATCACGTCTATTCAATTTGTGTTGCGCGGACTTAATATTGTTTGCATGCTTAGTGAAGCTGACAAGGATGTTATGAAAAGTTGTATTATAGGTCCCATGATCTCATAATTTGAGGAAGATACTTATAGCAAGTCATTTGTGATACACTAAGTGTGAATGATATGAAAAGAGACAGAAAATGTACAGAGCAGAATATCAGTTGTGGTTCATTCATCAAGAGTCTATGTGAAAAAGTAGAAGATTATATTATATTAGAACTGATCAAGATAGTAGGTCTACTCTATATTTCATCATTAGATATAGTGCATATCTATTCTATAGAAGTTTGTAGCCTTCAACCTTGAAGCAGTGAGCTTTTGGATAGTGAATCCTCACCTCTAACAGGGTTATTTGTAAAAGACTCCTAATAGGGTCAGACCCTTAACCAGGTCACTATACTTATTACTTTGTAAAGAAAAAATCCTAATAGGGTTGAAATATTTTCTAACAGGGATTACTATAAAAAATTATAGTTCATTGTGGGTGCTAATTCCCACCGGGGTTTTTACCATTTGGTTTCCCTATAATCAAATTGTGTGTTGTGTACTGTGTTGTGCATTTACTTTATTGTATTCTGGAGTTAAAGAAGTAAAAAGAATTAAAGTTACTGATAATTGATTCACCCCCCCTCTCACTTATCCTTTGGGACTATTCTAACAATTGGTATCAGAGCCAAGTGCCTTGGAGAAGAAGCCTAACAGCTTAAGGAAGATCTGATGTCTTACTTCATAAAAGAGAGCCCTAAGTTTGATGGAGAAAATTATCTGGATTGGAAAAACAAAATGATAACACATCTATAGTGTGTTGGCTTTGAGATATTTGAGATAGCTACATAAGAAGTTGTTATTCCATCTTTGAAAGACCTTGCAAAGGATGATGCTACTAGTAGACAAAAGGAAACATTTACCAATAATGCAATTGCTAAAGAAGCCCTAATCAGTGCCCTATCCGACAATGAATTTTTTGCGATCAAGAAAATTGACAGAGCATACACCATATGGAATTATTTAGAAGATGTGTTTGAAGGATATATTCAGGCAAAGAATGCGCATAGAAAGACATGGAAAAAGAAATAAAACAGTCTTGAGATGTTACCTGAAGAGAACATTAGAGCTTACAATCAAAGGATAAATGAAGCAGTCTTTGGAATAAAAAATAATGGTGGAGAAATGTCAGAAGAAGATATAATGGACAAGTTGTTAACTACCTTAACATCAAACTATGAAAACAAGATAAGTATTCTAGAAGAAACCATGCAATTCTGACAAGACTTCAAGAGAGAGACTTTGATCAGTAAAATCTCTGCATTTGAGATATCAAGATTGAAGACTGAACCTAAAAGTGAAATAACTTTCAAAGCCTCAGTCCATGGTAAGAAATCCTTACACATCTCTAGCCATAATGAGAAAGAAGAAGTTGATGAAGAACTAGAATATATCATTGCTATGATTGCTAAAAGAGAAAAGAAAGGAAAAGGAAAATATGAAGGATAAATTCCATTCAAATGTTTTTCATGCAACAAGATTGGTCACTTTGCATCTAAGTGTCCCACAAGAGTCAAGAAGTTCAGATCTGATTACAAACCTAAATATAAGAAAGAATATTACCATGTTGAAGAAGGTGTAACTGATGAAGATTCAAGAGAAGATGAAATTGGATTCATTTCCCTTAGAGACATGGAAAAGTTTCTCAAGGAAATGGACATTGCAGATGAAAAGGAAGAACAAGAGTTAGCCCTAATTTCCAAAAAAGACATCAGAACTGATTGGATCATTGACAGTGGATGCTCTCACCATATGAAAGGTGACAAAGACAGGTTTGTTCATTTAGACAAATACAAAGGTGGTATGGTTAGATTTGGAGATAATACTCCTAAACCTATCATAGGCAGAGGTTCTATCACCTTGGATGCAAAGAACAAGACAGATGCTGTTTTGTATGTTGATGGATTACATCATAACTTGCTAAGTGTTGGACAACTACTTGACAAAGGTTATCATTTGGAGTTCAAAGACAACAAGTGCATCATTAAAAACAAGGATGGAGACATGATTGCATCAGGATCCAAAACAAAAGGTAATATTTTTAAGCTCAATTTAGATGTAAGTTATTTTGTTGCAAAAGTGGATGACAGTTGGTTATGGCACAAGAGACTCTGTCATATCAACTTTGATAACATAGTAAAGATAAGTAATGTCAAGGTAGTCAAAGAAATTCCAAGTATTGCAAGACCAGTTGAAACAATGTGTAGGGAATGTGTTATGAGAAAGCATGTAAGGAGTTATTTTAGAAGCAAGCAAAACTCAGCCAAAAACAAATTGGACCTAGTGCATACAGATTTATGTGGTCCTACCCAAACAAGATCATACTACGAAGAAAGGTATTTCATTTTGTTTGTTGATGATTTTTCAAGGATGATGTGGGTTGTGTTCTTAAAAGAGAAGTCTGAAGCCTTTGAGAAGTTAAAAATATTCAAAGCTAAGGTTGAGAATGAATCTGGTTTAAAACTGAAATGTCTGAGATCAGATAGAGGAGGAGAGTTCACCTCTGATCATTTTTATGATTACTGTGAAGAACATGGAATAAAAAGACAGTTGAGTGCTCCTAGAACCCCTCAACATAATGGGATTAAAAAAAGGAGGAACAAGATTATACTTGATATAGTGCACACTATGATGATTGAAGGAAAAGTTGCACACACATATTGGAGAGATGCAGTGAATACAACAGTCTATACTATCAACAGAACTCAATTGAGGCCAGGCGCAAATAAGACACCATATGAACTTTGGTTTGGTAATGTACCTACAGTAAAGTATTTCAGAATCTTTGGAAGCAAGTGCTACATCAAGAGAGATGATGATGTTGGTAAGTTTGATGCTAGAAGTGATGAAGGTATTTTCCTTGGTTACTCTACAAAAAGCAAATCATACAGATGTTTCAATTCGAGATTGAAAAAGATAATTGAAAGTACTCATGTAAAAATTGATGAGAAGTTTATGGTTAAAGAAAGGTACTATGAATATGCACCTATGATTTAAGATGAACCCAAGCCTAGCAGCAAAGATACTATTATTGAAGAAATGTTTGATTGCATTGATGTCTCATGCAATGACCCTAAATCAAGTAGAGAAGAATCACAGATTATAGAAGAAGAAGTAACACCTAAGGTTCCTAAATTCACATATAGATACCACTCTAAAGATGATATCATTGGAGATCAGAGCAGTAGTATTTTGACCAGATCAAAAGAAAAAAGTCTATCAATAGATGAAGAGGTATGTTTACTTTCACAGATTGAACCTTTAAGTGTTGAAGATGCTTGTAATGATTCTGATTGGAACAATGTAATGAAAGAAGAATTAGATCAGATAATTAAAAATGATACATGGGAATTGGTCGCTAGACCCAGTGACAAAAATGTGATTGGAACAAAGTGGATATTCAGTAACAAAATGAATGAAGATGGTACAATAGTAAGAAACAAAGCAAGATTGGTATGTAAAGGATATGCGTAGAGAGAAGGAATAGACTACACTGATACATTTTCTCCTGTGAGCAGACTGGAAGCCATTAAATTGTTCTTGGCCTATGCAACATTCAAAGACTTTAAAGTTTATCAAATGGATGTAAAGTCAGCTTTTCTGAATGGTGACTTGAAGGAAGAAGTCTACATAGAATAGCCTGAAGGATTTAATCTTTTAGATAAACCAGACATGGTATGCAGAATGAAGAAAGAACTCTATGGTCTTAAACAGGCCCCAAGAGCTTGGTATGAAACACTTGATGGTTATCTTACGAAGATTGGATTTAAGAAAGGTGCAACAGATTGTAACCTATTCACAAGAGAGACACCTGATGGATTACTACTAGTTGCCATATTTGTTGATGACATTATCTTTGGAGGTAATGACAAGCTTAGTACAACATTTGCATAAGAAATGCAGAATGAATTTTAAATGAGCATGATTAGTCCTATAAAATACTTTTTGGGACTAAATGTAAAGCAGACAGATAAAGGTATATTCATTAATCAGTCAAAATATGTGAAGGAAATATTGATGACCTTTAAGATGGAAGAATGTAAGCCAGTATGCACCCCTATGATAACAGGAAGCAAGCTTTCAAAAGATGATGATTCCACAGCAGTTGATAAAACATTGTACAAATCTATGATTGGAAAACTCATTTATCTAACTCAATCTAGACCTGACATATCTAATGTAG
>MU223921.1:1968740-1970247 GCA_018584345.1 Thuja plicata | reverse complement strand
CTTAGGTCTTGAAACCTTCCTTCTAAGCACACAAGCTCCAATACCAATTGTTAGTAATAACTGAGAGGGGGGGGGGTGAATCAGTGGCCTCAAAATTTAATCCTTAAATCAACCCTTAAAAATTATTACCACTTTTAAGCCTCTAGTTATACTCAATCCTACAAGATGAATGCCTTGAAATACTTATAACAATTTACTACTTGTCAAAATAATTTGTAAACCTCTCTTCTGTATGTTTACTGATAAGAAATCTTTCATTTACCGAAACACAGTAAATAGCTAGAGTATACTGATCAATCTAGAATTGCATATGTGAAATGTAATACAGTAAAGTAATGAAACATAAACATATAACACATGGATTTTTAACGTGGAAACCCTGTTAAGGGATAAGCCACTGGGACCAGTACCCCAAATTTTCACTCTTCTAAAGTGAACTCGGTTAAGAGCCAACCCTATTAAAGGTTACAAACACATTTTTAGGTGTGACCTTGTTAGAGGATTTAAAAGATATTTTTTCAGCTAGTATCTGGCATCTAATGCTACCATCCTTGATCAAACACTCACTTGGCCTGTCAATAGGTATCGGGCATATCCAATGCTACTTTCTATGATCAAACATTTTGATACTCCTTGGGATGTATCTCAATTACAAAAGACTTTTAAGTCCTAATCTGTTAAGAGACTTGATGCTTCAATGGTTAAACTGAAACATTAAATGATCTGTTCACACATACAAATTGAATTGTAGATTTTTAGATCTATTGTAAGTACATTACCTCTCTGATCAATATAATAAATTCAATACCTTTTCTCCACACTATTATGCTCTGTGATGTTGTTTCACTATTCATCGATGTCTGCAGAATCTAGATCTTTCCTTAGCTTGTTGATCAGGTCTGAATGAAGACTTTCTTCTCCTTCAGAATCTCTTCAACATCTATTTTCTCCTCTTTTTATCCCCACACCAATCATAATGAATTGGGTTTGTCTCTTTATAGACATGTTTCATCATTTCTTGACTTTCTTGATTCTTGGCGTAATCCACAATTCTCGTGAATTAGATTTAAAGCAAACTCTAGTTTTATCTCAAAGAGATCTTGCCAGTTGGACAAAGCATCTTTAAATCCATTACTTATCCTTAGCTTTATCTGGTCGATTAAAAAAATGATAAGTATCAGTTAAGTCTATTTATAGCTCTTGACAGCTAATCATTTTGTCATTTATGAGCTCTCCATTCTGTCAGTCAACACTTCAGTTAGTCATCGGTGATAACTGACTATTTCGTCGGTGGGACTTCAGTTATCATCAGGATCTTTGTCCTTGTCTTTTCTATCGGGCAACACTATGATTCTGTCCTTTGTGTTACTCTATTCTTTCCTCATTGGGAAACACTGTGACTTTGCTCATTGGTAATGCTATGCATTTTCTCATAGGGTAATACTGTGACTTTGCTCTTTTACTCTGACCGTTGGTGTGCACTTTGTCAGTGTATACAGTCACTTTG
>MU223921.1:1938740-1963740 GCA_018584345.1 Thuja plicata | reverse complement strand
ATGTATTATAATGCATTAATAAGCTCCTAATAGGGCTAAATTATTGGAATAACTAATGGAAAGTTGGGACTGAGAGGGGAGGGGTGAATCAGTACCACTAAAAAATTTTAACCACAATTACTGATTAAACCATATACTGTTGCATGTTGATTACCGAGTTCATAAATTTGAAATAAAAGTAATGTAATTCTTATAAAACCATAACATCAAAACATTACACAATTGAACTCAAAACACCATGATTTTGGTAACGTAGAAATCTTTGGTTAGAGGATAACAACTGTGGTGGAGATGACACCAACAACCTTCATTAACTGCAGTATTAAGGGTGCTTGGTTAGAGCTACAAATTATTTATTTCTGATAGCTTACCTGATTAAGAGTATATATAAGACTTGTTAGGTCTACCTAGTTAAAGGATTTTTTACAAATTCTACACTTAGAGATGTACCCTATTAAATAATTTACAAATATAAGATCGATTAAGATCTACTTAGTATTGGGATTTAAAGATCTCAATACAATAGTATCAATAACTTAACAATGTATGCTAAAATGCATCAAATGCAAATGTTGTTCAGACTCTATGTGCTCTGATATGTGTTACCTCAATTCCCAAATTATAATACTATTCTGTTCTTCTTTGTTGTAGCTAAATTTCTTCTCGGTGCTTTCTGCTTTGCTCTTTGTTCTTCAATAACTTATTTAAAAACAATAAAAAATAACATCTCTCTATCCTTCTTCTCTGTATATCCTCTTGTGTCTCTTAAACATACAAAATTCATCCAAGATATAGATGAGTTTTGTCTCTTAATCATGTGTTAGGTATGCTGTAAATTTATCTTGAGTGTTAGATCTTATTTCCAGCTCGGTGACCATGTCACTTTTACCTTGGTACTTGTTCTTTTTCTTGGGAATGACAAAAAAATTTTTTTCGTTTAATATTTGCCTTAGATCTTTACTCTGATTTATTTGAATCGTTGATAATGTATAAAACTGTTATAAATACTTGTATACGCATAATTAATGCTCTAACAATCATTAAATATGATCTAATTGCATTTTTAATTATAAAATGTATAACTCGGTTAAATAACTCCACAATACTCAATTAAGTTTTCTTTATCACTTTTTGTAATATCAACTTGATGTACTACATGCGCTTGGTGTAGTGTGTCACTCGGTAACTGTAAGTGTTCAGTGCTTTGTCAACTCTGTGCTTTACCGAGTGGCTCGGTGTGCACTACCGACTTGTCTGATCCTTGTCTTTCTCCATTTACCGTTTGATTCTCCTTGACTCTATGAATTTGTCTAAACTAATGACAACAAAATATATTGTAGAGATAGCAATATCCCCCTTTGGAAATAGTTGGGCATTTTTTGACAAAAATTTCAAAGTCATCAAAATTAGTGTAGAGCCTCCCTCATTTCCCTTTCATGGTTGACATTCTGAGAGGTGCAGATTGAGTTTATTATTACAGTTATGACTATGTAGTACCCTTGTGAGATTATACCTTAGGGTGATCTATGTATACTTGAGCTAGGTGAACTTCCTTAGACTTGTGATGTGTTGTGAAATCCTGCTAAGATAGGACTATTTGAGATGAGTTTTGATGTTTCTTTAATATTGTGAAAGGCCTTTATGTGAATTATGTATGATACATTATGAAATTATACCTTATTGGATCAGATTGGATTTTATCATTTAGACTCTAGATGAAAATTATCTTATGATGCTCATGATGATTAGTTTTATGATACAATTATGGTTAGTTTGATTTAATGAATATGCGGTGGATTAAATATGATTATATGATTTATTAGGAAATTTTGATTTGATTCAGTTATGATGTAATGTGATTTCTATTGTGAAATGAAAGTTAAATTCTTAAATGATGTTTATAATGCATATGATTTCAGGGGTGAAAAGTCAAATTAATTATATGATGAAGATGTAGATGTTTTGTAGAAGTTTTGAATGATGATTATTTCATTATGATGTATATTATATTCCTTGGACTACTAATATTCAGATTTAGTGTGCAGGGAATATGACCATGGTATCAAATCGGGGAACCAAATCTAGGCCTATGTGAATTCAGTGCAAGCCAAGGTTGCGTCTAATGAGAGACAAGACCTCATTGTATTTTGTTTAATTTTTTAAACATATATACTTGAATGTGTTCTTTTCATAATTATAAATTATAATTTTAGTTTATGTGAAATGTACTCAAGTGGAAATGTCATGTGACTTGTGAAGTATAAAATGTGTGTGTCACTTGAAACTTGTAATGTGTACATATCTCAATGATATGTCAACTTGCGGATTGGTTTCTCACCAACTTAGATTAGTACCAAAGAGAATCCCCATGTGAACCCCTTGGTTATGGGGCTTGAGGTATGGTCTTTTCAAGTGAATTTCGTGGGTTTGATTTTACTAGAATTTTGGGAGGCTAGAAAGATACCTAGGGGTGTGTTTGAGCCATTTTTAGGGAGCACAATTGATATACCTATGGGTAAGGGTCATTTTTAACCCTAGGAAAACCCTTATTTGACCAAAATACCCTTCCAAAAGTTGAATTTTCAAGATGGTTCAAAATCAACTTTTGAAAGCATGGTCTTGGTTAGACAACCCTTCCATTTAGGTGTAAATAATTTGTTCACTTTTTGGAATTAAATTTTTAGAATTCATCTTTAGTAAGCTTTTAAGAGGCATAGGGAAGACCAACCAATGAGAAACTTACCTTTTTCCAATAGCACTTTAGAGGCCTTTTTAGTTGAGACTCTCCATGGTTGAGAGTTTGAACACCCAATCTCTATCTTAGAGACTTGACTAGTTTTAGAAAAAGGAGACTTAGAAAAACAGGGATCTCTTCTTCAATTCCATACCATAAGCTTCAATCTTTGTTGGTGGCTCTCTTTCCTTGTTCATGTTTCTCTTACTTTGAGTGTATTGTTGGTGGAAGCATGTTGTTTGTATGCAAAAAGAATGTAAAATGCTTTCATGTTTTATCTATGTGTTGTAAGGGAGAATTTGGTGTTATGTTTCCCTTCTTGTGTTGTGATTTCTTTGTGAAGTGTTTCTTTATTTTGTGTATTGGGAGTCTTTGATGAACTATAACTAATTGAATGTTTGAAAGTTGATGATCACCAAGCTACAGAAAGTTAATGCAAGACATTAAATTAGTTAATGCATTGTATTATCACTGATGTCAACTTGATATAATATAATTGGTTATATACATAATATACAAGAATTCAGAGAACTAGAAAGATAAAGGTTATGTTTTCAGTAATGCATAAAAGTTTAGTATGCACTTAGTGACTACAAACACCGATAGGCAGTGCACCCCGACAGACAAAGAAACCCAAAAGGAAAGTCACAGTGATACCCGAGAATGAACCCTGAGAAAGCATTGCCGATGAGAAGAATCACAATAATTACTGACAAGAAGAATCAAAGTGTTACCCGATAGATAGACAACCCCAATGGAGATGCCCGAGGAGAACTGAAGTTTTGACCGAAACTAACAAAGAGTTAAACACTGAAAAGAAATGAAGTTTAGAAATGACAAAAGACTTAGCTGGCAAGAGCTAAAGAAGGAGTTAACTAGTTTTAATATTGTTTTCATTGAAAATTTAAAGCCAGAGATAAGTGAGACATATAAATCTATTTTATTTGAGTTGTCAAGGAGAATTCTATGGGATAAAACTGATGTAAATCTTTAAAGCAAGAAAGCCTAGAATTGCAGATCACACCAAGAACAAGAAATTCAAGAACCTAGAAATGGTGAAATCATGTCTATAAAGAGAAAAGATAATTCATTTTGAATTAAGGGGGTGAAAATAAGAAGAAGACACTGGAAAGAAACTAATGAAGAACAAATTCATACAATCCTGATCAATCAAGCTAAAGAACAGAGCTATATTTCTGCAAACACCGAACAACAGAGAAGCACATAATAATTGAGTAGAAAGAGGTGGAGAAAAGGTATGGAAAGGAGAAATTGATCAGAAAGGTATTATGAGCTTACAATAGATCTAAAAATCTGCAAAGTTTAGTTGTATGTGTGAACATATCATTTACTATTTCAGTTTAACCATTGAATCATAAAGTTTCTTAGCTGAGTAGGACTTAACAATCCTTTATATATTGAGATACATCCTAAGGAGTATCAAAAGGTTTGGTCATGAAGATAGCATGAGATGCCAGATACCATTTGACAAACTACACTAGGTTTGGTCATAAAAGGTAGCATAGAGATGCCAAATATCAAGTGACAAACTAATCTATTTAAATCCTCTAACAAGGTCACACCTAACAATGTGTTTGTAACCTTTAACAGGGTTAGCTCTTCACCAATTTCACTTTAGAAGAGTAAAAATTTTAGGTTACCAGTCCCAAGTGATTTTTCCCTTAACAGGGTTTCCACATTAAAAATCCATGTGTCAATGTGTTTATGAGTCATTACTTTAGTGTTTTGCATTACAAATAACTAATATGGATTGATCGGTATACACTAAGTTATTTACTGCATTTCGGTAAATGAAAGAATGCTAATTGGTAAATAGTAAGAATAAGGTTTAACAGTGAACTCCAAGCAGTAGTTATTTGTTAAGATTATTTGAAGGCATACATCTTGTAGGACAGGAGATAACTAGAGGCTTATAATTGTGGTAATAAATTTTTGGGTTAATTTATTGGAATATTTTTGAGGCCACTAATTCACCCCCCTCTCAGTTATTGTAACAATTGGTATCACAGATTGTGTGCTTAGAAGGAAGTGTTGATCTCTTAGTTTTGTTGATCATTAGTGTGCCACACTTAGTTATTTATCTAGGCAGGTTAGCCGGTCATCACTGCGGCCGAGCTATCCAATATAGGATGAGCTATCCAGAATAGTCATTGCTGAGTAGATTAATGGTTTCCAAGTGAATCAAAAATCATGAAATAATTGATTATGCTCATGCCGAGTGCTAGAGCCTCAATGTGTTGAGCAAGACAATTTTGACATATATGTTTGGAATGGCACAAACTTGAAGGTAGACCATTTTGGGCCGACTTGTTCATGCATTTAATGATTTCAACGAAGTTAATTATGCATTAATTATTTGATCCCAATGCGTGGCATGTAGCCAATCAGAAAATTGGAATGCCCTAGTGGCATATGCATTTGATCCTGATCATTGAACTAGATCTAGATGCCAGATTAGTAAAGTTTATAAGATTTCTTCATTAAACCCTAAAATGTGAGTGTATCTAGTGTGCATGAGAGGAGAAGTGTATGCGTACATAAGAGATGTACAAAGGGTTATTTTGAAATAAGAAGCATAGATCTAGCAAAGTAAAAGAGAGGTGAACAACAGAGTAAAGACATATCATATTATTAGATCAGAGAAGGTATTGGAAAGAGGAGATCCATTATCAACATCAGAGTGCATAATGAAGGATCAGTTCTTGAGACATTCTAACTAGTATATCAGGTGAAATCTCTTAACAGAGTGGTTCTAACAGACCTTTCTAAATCTCTTAGCCGAGTTATTACTTTTTTGTAAGTTTAAATCATTTTACAAGGTAGATTGTAATGATCTGTAGCTCTTAACTGGGAAGACCTTTAACCAGGTAGATTACATATTGTGATCAAAATTTGTAGCCCTAATAGGCACACTTTATTTTTGCAGCAGTGAAATTTTTTGTGGGTGTCATCCCCACCCCAGCTTTACCTTATTGGGTTTCTGGGTTACCAAAATTCTGTGTTTTGAGTTATTTATTTAATGTCATGGATGCTACTAGTTGATAGATCAATTTTATTTATGCATGGTTGTGGATCAGTTTTGTTTTAAAGGATAAAAGGTTTAAGATCTGATTCACCCCCTTCTCAGTATCTTGCTTTCCCATATTGTATTTCCAACAATTGGTATTAGATCTTAGTTCTCCTACAAAAGGTTTTAATCAGCTTGAGAGTACATATCTTTAGATGGAGATTTACAAATTGGGTAAAGTCATTGAGAATCAAAAGATTGAAATTCATCTAGCATTACATGAGCTTGAAACTGCAAGAAAGGAACTAAAGAAGTCCTTGCAAGCAAGGAAAGATTTGGACAAACAAATGAATGATACTCATTATCAGGAAGAAGACACTGCAAATCTATTTCAGAATGGAAACCCTACTGAGTGTGATGCACCAATTGTAGATCTACTGGAGAGGAACAATACATTGTGTGAAGAAGTTGGAAACCTGAAAAGAGAACAAGAAATGCAAACAGTAAGACTATGTGAAGTAGTGGAACAAAAGAAGAAATCAGAAGATGACAAAGCTATGGCTGAAGAAGACAAAAGAATGATGTCTACCAACTTGATGAAAGGACACATGAAGTACAAATGATGACAAACAATCAAGTTGACATGGTGAATCAACTACTACTTGAAAATCAGGAGATCAGTAGGAAAGACATGGAAATTGTGAATCTGAGAACAATCAATTGAAAAAAAAATTGAGATCTGAGAAAGAACTGAATGAAAGATTGAACAGACCCAATGAAGCTTTGACTCATTTTGAAAACTTGATGGAAGCATCAAGGAGATTGAAATATTCTTCTGGATTAGGTCACATCGAACATCAAACATCTACTGAGAAAGGAGAATCATCTAAGATTAGTGAAAAGAGGAATGCAAAGTTAAAGAACAACAAGCCTGTATGCCATCACTATGGAAAATTAGGACACACAACAAACATCTGCTAAAGTAAGAATGGTAAGTCCAATCCTAAACCTAAGTTCAATGGTTATTGCTTTAACTATAAGAAGTTTGGACATCAAGTACATGAATGTTGGGAAAAGGCAAATAATGCACCTCCCACACCTAGATTCAATGGGTATTGTTACAACTATCAAAATTTGGACATAGAGCACAAGATTGCAGATCTAATTCTAAACAAAAATGGACATCAAAGACATAAGAAAAAGAATCAAGGGTAACACTTATAATTGGGATTATAACACATGGCATAGCTTTCATTACTGTGGTGAGTATGGACATGTTCCACAAAACTGCATAAAGACACATTTCAAAGTAAAATCTAAGAGTTGGATGAATGGAAGCCTAATTTTCTATAATTGTTTGAAAATTGGTCATACTAGGACAGATTTCAAAACAAGGGTACCTGCTCCCACTGTTGAGAAGATTAGAGCATAGATGAACCAAACATGGATAAGGAAAGAAGAACCTTGCAGCAGTGATGCTACTAAAGCCGAGGTCACCCAATCTAATGGATCAAGTGATCCCACCATCACTAATTAATAAAAGAAAGGTATGTAAGGAACTATGTTTATATCTCATATCTTTTATTAGTTCCTAACATATAAAAGTGCAATAGTCCATATCTGCATATGATAAGATGCATTAGGACATATTTTGAGTTATGTAGCAAGCAAAGTTAAAATGCACTATAGGTGCCAAGCAAAATTATATTTCTAATGTATGCCGAGTAAGTTTTGTTTGATGACCGAGTGGCAAGTGAATCTTGTGAGTCAGTCAAGGACAGCTGTTTGGCACTCACTCAATGAAAAGAACATTTAATTTTGACCTAACTTTCAACCGTTGAAGTCTATATAAAGGAAAGAGCTATTTCATTTCTTCTCACCATGGGATTAAGAATTTCATAAGACAGATTGTGCATTTGTGAACTTAAATTTAGAAAATATTTTTGAAGATTTATACAACGTGTCGTCGGTAACCTTTTCAGTGGAAAGTGCAGATCCTCAATTAGAATCCCATCTGATTTTTCCTTCACTCTTCATACCACTGTACACACACACACACACACTTTCACACTTTCTCTCTATATTCAATCCAAAATTGACCTTATATATATGATAAGACTTGTCAAGTCTGCCTTAATATCCTTCCAAATAAATAATGAAACTCATGCCTGTTGGTTGCATATAACCAATTGTCCATAAAATATAAATCACTGTTAGTCGGCTGACACTAACTATTTTACTCAGTCAACACTGAAATCCTTCAATGCATGACCAACACTATAATGCCTGAGTGAACTCGGTTAGAATTGAAACACACTTTGGTCCTCTTCAATGCCCAAGAGTTCTTGGCATGAACTGACTATGCTTAGATATGATTAGACATTTGTGTAAACATCACTATACTTGTGTGAACATCAATGACAATACACAATTGAATAATTGTCATCAACAATCTCCCTCTTTGGCATTGATGGCAACACAACATGTCACAATACAAAGAATTATAGAGCACCAGACATAAGAATGAAATTTTTATTAATGTCCTTAGCTTTATTCTGATTCTCATCCAAAAACTCCCTCTTACATTAAAGTTCTCCCTCTTTCACTGATCATTATGACATACAATAATCTCTCCCTCTTTGACAACCAATGCCAAGACACCAACTGACATATCCAATGAAGTTGTAGTGTACATGTCTATATTGATTCATATGCAATAAGCTCTAAATATCTACATCAATATGTTAAGTCTGTTCTGTAGCTCGGTTGATGCATCACTAAACTATGGTTTAGTGAGCTTTAGTTAGGGGAATTACCCCTAGCTTTTCTGTTTCTTTTTCAACTCTGGCAAGGCACCATTTGAATTTCTAAAAATCTTCTGATTTTTCTTTGAGAAACATGACAGTCATTATTCTAGAATGATCATCAACAAATAGAATAAAGTAATTTTCACCTATGTAAATTGTTGTTCTAATTGGTCCACATAAATCAGTATGTACGAATTCCAAAACTTCATCTGTAGTGTAGTTCTTTCTCTTGAAGCTCATTTTTACCATCTTTCCAATTTGAGATTGTTTGCATATGGCTAATTTAGGTTTCTTCATAATAGGAATTCCTCTTACTCTTTTGTTCTTTCTTATGTTAATCAGGTTATCAAAGTTCACATGACATAACCTTTTATGTCATAGCCAATTTTCTTCTACTTGTGCAACAAAACATGAAATTTCATTGAAATCAAGATAAAATAGATTACCTTTAGTTTCTCTACCAGTTCCAACTAGATTTCCCTTACCATCCAGGAGCTTGGCCTTACCATCATGAACTCTACCTTCAAGCCAATGTTATTCAGCTATGCCACACTTAGTATATTGTGCCTTAGTCCTTCAACCCAAAGCAATATCATATTCGATTCCTTCTGTTAAAGGAATACAACCTTTACCTTAGACATAGTAGGCTTAATCATTCCCAAAGCTGAAACTCCCACCATCATAGTGCTCAAGATGTTCAAATTTGATTTTATCACTAGTCATGTGGTGAGAACAACCATAGAAAATTATCCAAGTGTCATTCTTTCTAATGTGAGAATATAGTGTTTTCTGTTTACTATCTTTATTATCTAACTCATATTTAATAGCACTATAGACCATTTCATCTTCATCTTCATAATTATCAAGATCTTTAGCAATATAACAAGATTTCTTACCTTTGTCTTTATAGCTTATGTAGTCTTTCTTTCCTTTGTACTTGTTGAACTTCTTCTCACCTTTGTCATCCTTGTTTAGACACATAGCAACAATGTGACCAACCTCATCACATGAAAGGAAAATTAAAGGTATTATTCCTTTGTACTAACCTTTTCCTTTTGCATCTCTTCTTGCAAGTAATGCTTCAACGATTTCTAGATCTTCATCATCACTATCAATGTCAATCTATTTTCCTTTCATCTTTCCAAGGTTTAATTTGGCTTTGAATATAGACTCAAGATTGCTAGGATTGGGAGAATAATTGTCAAAGTTATCCAACTCAAAGCCTATAAGTCTTCCAATCAATCCATCTAGAGTTATACTAATACTGCATCTCATCTCTTGAATAGCTGAAACTCTAATTGCATAGATAGGAAGTAAAGTCCTCAATACCTTACTAGCCACTGTTGTATCTTCAATTACTCCACATACGGCTGTGATGGCACTAACACTTTTCTTGATTCTTTCACTATATTTTGTAATGTCCTCTCCTTATTTCATTTTCATCTGATCAAATTGACCTCGAAGAATTTCTTCTTTGGCTCTCTTTACATTGACATCTCCTCCATGAATATCAAGTAGTTTGTTCCACATATCAAAGGTAGTAGGGAAGTCCTTGACTTCATCAAATTCAGAGTAGCTAAGTGTAGAAGATATATAAATCATCATTATGTTATGATGCGTCATGTTTACCATCTGATCCATAGTCTAGGGTCTTAGTGGTTCCACATACTTATTGTCCAAGAATTGCAAACCAGCATCTCCAATAGTAGATAGATGTAGCCTCATCAGATCTTTCCATGCAACAAAATTGTCTTAGTTAAGTTTTGGGATCTCCCTTCTGTAAGACATCTCTAATCTTTAACTTAGGCCTTGAAACATTCCCTATAAGCACTTGCAGCCCTGATACCAATTTTTGGAAATGAGTTGAGTAACTAAGAGGGGAGGGGTGAATTAGTTACCACAAAAACAAATCCAAGTCCCTTAGATGTCTTAAAAAAATTAGTCACTATTTCTCAGTTAACACAGATATTCTACTGTCACTCGATTAACATAGAAAATATTAAGATATTAACTATGATTATCTTTAGTAATTAATTGTATAAATATAAATTATAAATCAAATGAAATGTACATAGATAACTCCAAGATTTAATGTGGAAACCCAACATGGGAAAAACCACCAATTGCAACTAGTCACTATTTTTTACTCTTCAAAAGTGAACCATGTTAGGAGCCAACCCTGTTAAAGGTTACAATAACACACTGTTAGAGGATTTGATCACCCTGTAAGGAGTGGCCTTGTGAGAGGTATTTAAACACTTCAGTGTAGAAATGCCACCTTGTGAGAGGTTTTAAAAAAGACTGTTAAGTCTACTCTGTTAAGAGATTTTGATCACTACTACAATTGTTAGAAAGTAACAATGGATTGACCTATTTTGATGAGAAATTATCTTTGCTGATTCAAATATCTATTCTGGATTAAATACTTGATCCTCACTAATTGAATATTCTGTTGTATTCCTTTGTGTTCTGTCCTCAATCAAAATCCCATCTGATTTCTCCTTCACTCTTCATATCACACACACACACACACACACACACACACACACACACAGTCTCTCTATATTCAATCCAAACTTGACCTTATATATATGATAAACCTTGTCAAGTCGGGCTTAATATCCTTCCAAATAAATAACAAAACTCATGTCTATCGGCTGCATATAACCAATTATCCATAAAATATAAACCACTATTAGTTGGCTAACACTAACTATTTTTGAAAGCTTGAGATGACATCCTGATGATGGATCATGGAGTGTGATCCAAAATGTTGATGTCAAAAAACATACACAATCAAATCCAGAAACTCAAGCTTTCAAATTCAAATGGATTGTGGAAATCTAATAGATTTAACTATATGTTTTACTTGGTCAACACTAAAATCCTTCAACGCCTGACCAACACTGTAATGCCCGAGTGAACTCGGTTAGAACTAAAAAATACTTTGGTCCTCTTCAATGCCCGAGAGTGCTTGACATGAATTGACTGTGCTCGGATAGGATTAGACATTTGTGTAAACATCACTATACTTGTGTGAACATCAATAAAAATACACAATTGAATAATTTTCATCAACATAAATACATATAATAAACTCTTGGGTTGAATTACATTTTGATATTAACTAAATAACTACCTTTGAGAACTCTTAATTTGTAACCTTTTACAATTGTTGCATAATGAAAATGTTTATATAACTTTGACATTTTTGACAAAATGACCCCCTAAATTTTAATGAACCCTTATAACATGTCCAAATGGACTATTTTGAGTCTTTTATGATGCATTTACCCTTCCATGGGTTATTTCAACAATTTTGACCTTATAGACCAACTAGGACCTAAATGACAACTTTAGCAACTTTGTGCAAATCATTACATTTATTGAAATTGGATTTATAAATAGATTCAATATAAATCAAATCATCATACAAATGAAATTATATAAAAACATTGATCATTTCATGACCTTAGACTTCCTGGATCAGGTGCCCCTGCTCCATACTACTGACCTTGAAAGCTTTCAAAGTCTCTTGGAAATGTCCCTTATAAGAAAACAATTAGACTCAAAATGTCCACCCTTAGCTTTGTCTTTAGTTGTGCTTCTTTGAATCTTTTCCTCTTGTCCCTTATTCACTTTTGGTTCCTCTTCTTCCACCATATCTTTAATCTAGACTCCTACCAATGGAGTTTGTAGTGGCTGCCTTCAAGGTGCTACTTTAGACTCAAGTTCACTCCTCCTTGCTGCTTCACAACCAATAACCTCTTCCCTTCAACTAGGAGTCCCTTCCATGCCTGTCTCCCAGTATATTGGTGACACATAATGTACCATCTTCTCTGGCCCTGGATCATCTCCTATGATCCTCTTGGTAGACCTCCATGTCCACCCATCTGCAGTGAGTGAACGTGCACCTACAACCATGAATCTTCAACAACAAGAATCAATTACCAAATATCTTTCTTAGCACAAATTGTTTACTGATATTTGATACCAATTGATACAGATTTTCCTTCCAAACAAATCATACTTATAGGATCCTGACAATCCAATCAATCATTTTATCATCTAGATGCATCTAACAAGATCAAACACTTCATGTTTAACAACAAAGTACCCTCCATTAAGGTGATTGTCATTTCCTTATGAAAGTATGAAAAATAAGGGATAAAATATACAAAATCCATTTCCTTGTATCCTTATTTTTAAAGGTACTGGATCAATAAATATCTTTCACAAACTTCTTTGAACATTAGGCCAAGAGAAATACTAATTAAAACAAGACTGTGACTGTCTTGTCATGGCAGTTTTCCTATCTCAGAGTCTGTTATTCACCATTTTAATAAGATATATTATATTGAAAATCTCTCTAGTGGAGTTGTTGAAAATCATTTTTTCTAAATCATATCCAAAATTTAGAGCAATCCAACAGTTTAATACAAAGTAATGGCCCCTGGACAGAGACCATTATTTACTGTCCCAGATTAGCAGCAAAATAAGAGGACAAACATCTAGGGCACACAATTCCATTTAAAATACAAAATCAAATGATCTAAGACTAATTTAAAATTAAAGTATCATGATTCTACTTCCAAACAAAACAAGTTTCAGAATTTTTCAATGGATAAATTCCATTTTATGACCAAACCCTTGATTGCAACTCAGAACTTGAGGGTTTCAAACAATTTTTACAAAAACAATCATATCTCATTCATTATTTCATGAAAATTTTCCAAACTAGAAGAAATGGAAATATTATTCATTTTTCTACACTATCATATTAATAATACATTGTTTCAAGGATGTACATGTCTATGCAAGTCCTGGAAACAAGAGAAAAACTTCTAAGACAACAAAATAGATGATTGAAACAATAACAACTTGTTACCAAAATGCTTCCAATGCTTCCCAATCCTTCCATAAACTCATTCTCATGTATTAAAATCCTTAAATACATAGAATAACCTCTTGGGTCTAATTCCATTTTAATATTAACTAAAAAAATACCTTTGACAACTCTTAATTTGTAACCTTTTACAATTGTTGCATAATGCAACTTTTTATTAACTTTGACATTTTTGACAAAATGACCCCCTAACTTTGAATGAACACTTATAACATGTCCAAATGGACTATTTGGGATCTTTTGCAATGCATTTACCCTTCTATCAGTTATTTCAACAATTCTGACCCTATAGACCAACTAGGATCTAAATGACAACTTTAGCAACTTTGTGAAATTCATTACATTTCTTGACATTGGCTTTATAATTATATTCAATATGAATCAAATAATCATAAAAATGACCTTATACAAACAAATTGATCATTTCATGACCTTAGAATTCCTAGATCAGGTGCCCCTGCACCACCTTCTTCAGGCAATGTGCCTGGGTAGTGACCCTACTGTTACTCTTGACTCCTAATAAGATATGTCCTTTAACATGGACTATGTATTGTAATGCTTTAATAAGATCCTAATAGGGCTTAATCTTTTAGTAGGTATACTATACTGTCAATTCACTATTTGTGGGTGCTAATTCCCACCAAGGTTTTACCTTTAATAGGGTTTTCTTGACAATAAAGGATTGTGTTATGGTGTCTCATTTACTATGTTATCATTTGGATTAAAGTTTTGGTTTATAATGTTTAAAGTTTAATAATCTGTCTCACAACTAATTCGCCCCCCCTCTCAGTTGTGTTGGTGGATTGTTATTCCTAACACACTTTTCTTATGTGTAATATGATCTTAAAACACTATCTATTAGATTATGTAGAGCTCCGAATCACCTTTCCAATGCCTACAAAAAATCAAAATTTTGATAAAAAAATATAAAAGTTATGCTCATTTTTATAAAATGTGTTTTTTAATTTTTCAAAACAGATATCCGACTTTGAATGGATATCTGATGTGGATCAGATATCCAATTTATCTAACATAAAAATTTTCCCCTTTTTTGCCTTAGGAGTTCTAGGGATTTGGCTTGGGGAGGTGAAACCTGGAAAGTTAACCTAAAAAATATGTCTATGAGTTTCCCTTGCATTTCTAGACTCTGACCATGTAGCTAATGACTTTTTTTTTACCCTAAATTGATGAAAAAAAAAGGGTTTCTTAAGAAGATTCTCATATTTCCATCAATATAATTCTATCTAATTTTGAGTTTAATAAATAATTATTATTAATTTTTTAATTGGATTACATATAAAGTCCTGATTGATAGGATGATTGAAAAAAATCTATAACTTTCAAATGGTATATCATTGTTCAAATCCCAAACACGCTTCACATTCTATGCTTCACATAATGTAAGAAATTAAAAATTTATAAATTTATAAATTTTTGATCAAGTTATGGTGGCTAGACACATGAGTTTGGATATTCCAAAAAATTTGTAGTAAAAAATCATAATTAATGATTTACTTTGAAAGAAATTACAAAAAAATATCCATCACATCCGTACATGAGTCTTCTACTTATATCTAGAATCTTATAAAAATCTAGATCATTTGATTGTGGTTAGACATGCACCTACATATCGTTTTCCTTAAATTTTTGTACTATTGCATTGAAATTTAAATTTTTCATCAAATAGATTAATTTTTTTCAAAAAAAAAAGTAGCTTAAAAACTAGATTCAATTTCTACATACTCTATTCTCACATATTTTTGATATTATAATGATGATAGCTTATTGAAATTCTTACATCAAGTCTCCTAACTCTATTTTTCTAAAATTTCATTACCCCTTAAGGGCCTACTTTGGCCCACCATGATCCTGCACATACCCCCTCCTATAAATTACCCTTGCATTTAAAATTCAATTAATTTTCCTCTCACTCGATCATGAACACTTATCATAACCATCTATCACAAATGTTATTTTACATATATTTCTACTAGGGCATTTGCAATGACAATATTTCACCAAATTATTCTATCATTTATGCCTTGATGGATGTCAATACCCTATTCCAAAGCTCCCATTTTGGTATAGACTGGGAGGATGCTAGAAATGGTTGTAGAATCTAGCTTCACACTTGCCAATTAAATATGGTTTCAATTTTATAAAGAATTTTCAAAAATGCCTTTTTGTTAATACTCTACAATTAGAATACTAAAAACATATTTCTTTGAGGCATTTTATCAAACAAATCACATGCATTATCTGTGTTTCCAAACTTTACATATCTTATAGTCATGGAATTCTAAAAAAAAAATTCTTAGAAGCACCATGTCAAATAGTTCATGTGCCTTCTCTACGCTTACATTTTTTTGCATACACATTTACCTAGGCAATTGCAACTACAACATCTAAAATTTTTTCTCTATAGTTTTGTCTTGTGATAAATACTAATACCCTGTTCCAAAACTCCCATTTTGGGTCAAGCTAAGAGGATGTTGAATTTTTTTTTTGGATCTATCTTTACACCTACACATTTATTTGGAACCTTCTAAATCTTTTTTCATTTTAATAAATTGTATGCATATCCTACAATCATAACATTCCTTTAGACTAAATTTCTTTGAGGCATCCAATCAACATAGTTCACTACCTTTTCTATGCTTTCACATTTTACATACATATCCACTTGAGATTTTTGATTCCTTCCATTATGATTTGGTGGATGTCCATACTCTATTCTAAATCACCTAATTTGTTCATTAGTTTGGGTCAGTTTTCGTACTTTGAAGTGACAAAAATGATTAATTCACTCATTAGTCTAGGTTAATTTTCCTACTAGGATTGCAATTATTTATCCTTCTTATAGATTTTTGATGCAAAAAATATGAATCCCTAAGCTGTGCAAGAAAACCTTTGTGTTACTGTTTTTATTTTGTGTTAGTTAGTTGTGCAAATTTTAAATCATCAGTTTGGTGTATCACCTTAAAAAGTAGAGTTTTCATTTCATATTTCCTCCTTACCCTTTCCTCTGCAAAATTTATTTTAGGTAAATTATCCATAAGAAGCAACTCACTCTGGAGGTTCATTCTCATTTTAGGTTACTCACAACCCGAGAATATTCTCATTTATTACAAGGTTGCTAATTTAATAACATTAGCAAAGGGTGCAAACTTGTGTGATAACATATATTAAACACAATTTGTTGTCTGGTTTTATTTAGGAATTATAATCTTGTTAGAGTTTATGGATCTATAGTAGCTCCCCACTATTTACCTTATATTGTCTCTAATGGACTTTTATTCATGCTATTGATGCAGGAGCATCTAGGTTTCTTGAAGAACTTGCATCTGCACTTGACAAGTGACAAAATCTGCACTTTCCACTGAAAAGGTTGCCGACGACACGTTGTATAAATCTTCAAAAATATTTTCTAAATTCAAGTTCACAAATGAACAATCTGTCTTATGAAATTCTTAATCCCATGGTGAGAAGAAATGAAATAGCTCTTTCCTTTATATAGACTTCAATGGTTGAAAGTTAGGTCAACATTAAATGTTCTTTTCATTGAGTGAGTGCCAAACAGATGTCCTCGACCAACTCACGAGATTCACTTTCCACTCGGTCATCAAACAAAACTTACTTGGCATACATTAGAAATATAATGTTTCTCGACACCTATAGTGCATTTTGACTTTGCTTGCTACATAGCTCAAAATATGTCCTGATGCATCTTATCATATGCAGATATGGACTATTGCACTTTTATATGTTAGGAACTAATAAGAGATATGAGATATAAACATAGTTCCTTACATACCTTTCTTTTATTAATTAGTGATGGTGGGATCACTTGATCCATTGGATTGGGTGACCTCGGCTTCAGTAGCATCACTGCTGCAAGGTTCTTCTTTCCTTATCCATGTTTGGTTCATCTATATGAGAAAAATAAAGTGTACAAGAGAAAGAGAGCCTCCACATCTTTGCAGTTAGAAAATATACTAGAGAAACAAGAAGAGGAAGGAGAAGAAGAGGAGGAGGTACCCTTAGTAAGGAGAAAAAGGTCAAGGAATGCTATCTCAGAGAAGAAATTCCTGGAAAAGGATGTTCCCATTTATGGGGAGGAATAATAATAGAAAGAATAAGGAAACCCCCAAGATTCCCTCAGTCCTGATGAATTCCTTATGTACATCTTCTAGGATCTTACATGGTTTGAGGATCAATGGGTGGATACATTTTATCATTCAAATAGAGTTAATATGGGAGGACATATACCACCTATCCCACAGGTTGTTCTAACTCCACCCCCATGTAAGTTCACTAACCCCATAGTGAGAGTACCGCTTGGGGAAATAGATACAAGCAAGGGAAGGGAAACAAAAAAAGAGGTAGAGACATCAGATATTCCAGTATCCTCCACTGTCCAGACCTCACAAACATCCTAGGGAGATTCACTCCAAGATAGACAAGGAAATAAGAACGCAAAGAAAGGCCCTGATCCTGCATATACTCAAGTTGCTACTCCACCTTCATTTCCTACTCCCACTCCTCCACCTTCATTTCCTACTCCCACTCCTCCACCTTCATTTTCTACTCCCACTCCTCCTTCATTTCATAATCCCTCTCCTCCACCTTCATCTCCTACTCAAGTTCCCACTCCTCCATCCTCATTCCCAACTCAGGCTGAAATATTATCAAATCTTTCAAGAGATGTGGAGAAACCCCAAGATAAAACAAGATACAGAGGAGAAGAGAGTACTTCTCCACAGAAACAAACACATGAGATCCAAAATGCACCTTCAAGAGAGAAGGTTACAATATTAGAAGAAGAAATGAGAGAAAATGGGGAAGGAGAAGGAGATGATAAATTAGAAGGAAGAGAAGCATTGGAAAGGGCAACAAAAGTTGAAGAGGAGACAAAAGCACATGAAACAATAGGGACAACTTCAGTACTGCACATTGATCCTTACAATCCCGTTATTGCCTTTACTAAACCAAAATTTTTTACTAAATATATACATCCAAGGAAGAGAACCTATACAGAAGAGGAAGATGATACAAACATGTCCTTTGTAGGTCAAGCCTTCCACCAAGTAGAGTCGAGTGTGCCGACAAGGACAATGTCCTATGTTACTATGGATAATATGGGCCACTAAAAAGTGCAAATGGAAGTTCCTATAATCGATGCTTCCTAGGCAGAGATAACCCCAAAAGATTACACTTTTTATGAGGTTTATCTAGGGGAACCTACAAGAGAAGGAAGGAAAACATTGGCATCTCTGGGGCTGAATCACGTGCTCGACTTCATGGACAAAGATAAAGAAAAGATAAAATTATTAACTAAGAAGAATGATGCATTAAGAAAATTCATTATTAAAGTGGTGGGTCCCATCAACCCAAGTTCTCCATATGCCTCATTACAGGATGTATTGGAGAAGAAGGCCACCCTTAAATCGCTAGAAGGTATGACACATTCTTTTGTACAAGCATGCACATACTGGAAGGTAGATTTTGAGAATTAGGGGAAAGAATCATTAAATATATCTTGAGACCTTTCAAGACCATCCTCAAGGAGGCCACCAAGCTGGTAGATATGATGGAAGATGAACAAGGACTAAATCTTCAATTAAGAAGATGGTAAGAAGTGCTTAGGGACCTGAAGATAGTTAAAAATCAATGCTTTAGAGAAAGACAAGAGCAATGCCTCAATAATGTGCAAAAGGTAGACTATGGAGAGGTACAAGAAATAGTACAGTGACTTCGGGATGGTCTCCTAGATATTTTCCCAGACTAATGGTCCATTTTAAGGACTTAGTCATTTTTTGTAGAAAGTGATTTGACACTTAGTCATTTCTTGAGCCTCATAATTTTGGCCTTTTGGCCTTCAAAATTATTGTGTGTGTGATTTTATGAACTTTTTAAGAAAGACACAACACTTCAATAGATCATTATATTAGTGAAAAAGCATAAAAAGTAAGGGTTTCAACTAAAATCACTAAAACTGATCTATTGCTTCCTATCTAGGAGGAGTTTGAAGAATGCAATAATCATGCCCTCAGATTATGCACAAATCACTGACATATACAACCTAAGAATGAAATATTTGAGTAAAAACTAATCTAAATAATCAAGAAACATGCATATTAGCTCTAAAAATGAAGATAAAAACAATGCATAAGGACAAAGATAAGATGCAACATGATTTCACAATTATCTCAATAGCATAACAATGCTTTCAACTCTGAAAATTAAGGGCCATTTGTGCTCTAAATTGATCCTATTTATAGAAGAAATGTGGAGAGAGAGAGAGGGGACAAGGCCATTAATGGAGGTGTAAAACCTTAATGGTGGTGTAAGAGCATTAATGGTGGAAGGAATTAATGAGGCATGGTGGAAGGAATATGCATTAAAGGAAATAATTTAAGAGGCATGGTGAGGGTTTAAGAAGCATGGGTGAGGGTTTAGGGTCAAGCATGAGAACTTTGACTTTTGGGAGTGGGTTGAATTCCTAATCACAAAATTAGGAATGTGACATCATTAGGAAGTGGGTTAGGATGAATTTAAGATTAGAAGCAAGCTTGGCATGTGGGGAATAGGTTGGGATGAGTTTGAACCCAAGGTTAAGGTGATTGAGGTTGGTTAGGTTAGAGGGAATATTAATGAAACAAATTATATTTAATATATTCATTCATAAATAGGGAAATTAATTATTAAGCTTTTGATTGCTTTGATAATTAATTAGGACTATAGCCAATTAATTAGATTAATTTAGGCTAGAGCATAGGATTTTGCAAGTGATAAGGTATAATAGGGATTTTGTTTAATTCCTTTTTAAATTAATTACCTTAGCCATGTTTTGATTTGAATTGAATTGATTGGCTTAGGTGATTAATAAAATTTAGTGATTAGATCACTTAGGAGATTAAATCTGATTTGAAAAAATTATGCCAGCCGCTTGAAGACTTTATCTGGACATAATTGGGGGTATGATCACACTTAGGGAAAATAGGCTCTATAGTCAGAGCATACCAAATTAGGGTGGTTACATTTTCCCCTCTTTGAATTGATGTGTGAGCAACGCATTGATTCAAAGAAAGTTTTTGATGTTGACTTCAGAAAGTTTGAGAATTTCTATCATGACTGAACAAAATGTCTGATGAGATCAGTCCCGCACTTGATTGAACTAAAGTGATAGAATTGACTTTGAACTTGATCGAAAAAAGGTCAATAAGAAAATATATTAAAGATACCAATTCTGAACTTGGTTGTCATCCAAAGATTGATAATACTGATTCTGAACTTGTTTGTCATCCAAAAGTTAGTATGAAGCTTTCAAGAGCTTAATAAGAATCTAAGAAAAAGTAGACATAGGATATCCAGCTTGTGAGAACCAAAGCCTTTAATCCAACACTTTAGACTTACTCAAGGAACCATCATGCCTTTAGTTATTTGATAAAGAAGTCATTTTAATGCTATTTTGAGAAAGAATTTGATTGATGATAGTGTGATCATGCCCCCTCAGGAATGAAAGAAAAGGAAAAAGAATAAAATCCCTTTGTGGAAATGATGTATCACTTGCAGGGGTCGGTTGGGAAAGAAAGAAGGAATTAGAGGAATTAGAAGAAAAGAAGGTGTGTTAAGAGTAAACACATGGGTACCAATTTAATTACATGAAAATGTGAGTGGCAAGACTAATAAAATGATGTTAGAAAAATATTTTTGATGAAATGTGTAATTTTGAGGATATAGAACCTGGAAAATGGATTTTCGGAATAAATGGAGCAATTCTGCATTTTCAGGAGCTGTCACAAAAATGTTACTGTACTGTGTAAAATTCCTTAGGAACCTTCAATTTTTTTTATGATTGATCAAAAAGAGAGCAAAAATAGAGTTTCAATTTCCTGGGAGGAGTTTTGAAACTACTAAATAGCTCAAAAAGTCTAATATATATCTCAAAAATCACTTTTTAACTATTCATTTTCACTTTTATCCTTAGTAATTCAGAGAGCTATGTAGAAAAGATGGTGGTCCCTGTGCATAGGCATCATTTCAAGCTCATTCATTGACATCAACATCCAGCTGACTACCCTCCTCCGTTAAGTACCTGAAAACCTACCTTTTACAATTTCCAGTTTTCAATTTTATGCATTTTTAGGCCAATTATAGGCAATTTAGTCCTGCGTTGCATACCATGTTTGGCATCACGTCCAGTCAATCCCGTGTCACTTCTAGTATTTACCAAAAATCCCGCATCACATCTTGCAAATTAAGGATCGCACCCCGTTATGTCACATTTTGTAAATTTTGGATGAATTTGTAAGTTTTCGCACCCTATTAGAACAGGGTCACACGTGGCACCCTGTGTCGCTTCATGTGATAACAAGGTTGCATCCCAGATGCCCCATCGCATCCTAGAAATTAAGGATCACATCTAGTAAATAGGTTCACACCTTGTAAAAATAGGGTCATTTGTGGTTTTTATAACTTGTGAGCTGCCCTATTTGTTTATCTTTGTCTATCAGATTCCCTAAAAGACGTAGCTGATAGTGTTTCTGTGTAGTTGTTTTAGATAAAGTGGTGTTTTGAGCCTTTTCAGAAATGTCTATCTATTTGAACAGGTTCCATTTGAGGTAGTTTCATTCTAGATCCCATATCCTACCTGAGTGCTAGCTTTATTACAGTTGTTGAAAGTGGATGAGCGAGAGTTAGTTGCCCGTGTTGGTTTAGCTGCATTGGGGGATTTACCTGACATTAGGGTAAATTGAGGGTTGTTGATTGCTCTAGCCAAGAGATGGAACCTAGAGCACAACACCTTCCATCTCTCTACAAGAGAGATGAACGTTACAAATGAGGATGTGTGGCGGATTCTGAGAGTGCCTATGATGGGTTGAGAGGTCCATTTTGATTCTACTTCTATGATATCCATTATTATTGCCCAATGATTATTTCAGGATGATAGTATTTCTCTTTGGTATCTAACTTGGGATTACATGTGTGATCACTACGAGAGTCTTCATGTATAATTGGCTCATTTGATCAGAGGCATCCTTATGCCTGACTGAGGACATCATAGATTCATGGTCGGCTGGGTCAATATGCTTGAGAAGATGGTCATTGCTAGATGCATATTTGCATGGGGGCAGCTTCATATTGGCACATATGTACAAAGAGCTCCATGAGATAGTGTACCATCATACCCAAAGTATGACAGTGGATATCTTAGCTCTCTAGATCTAGGCCTAGGAGCACATCCTAGTGACATGGCCGATAGTTGATAGACAGCGGGCAGAAGAGAAACCCTATGTATATATGTATGCCGGTTGGATACATCAGCCCCATCTTGGCAAGGTGGAGTACTGGAGCCGTGTATTAGATGATGTTACTATTGGAGATTTACTTCTGGAAGCTAGTTGATTGTATGTTTATCATTGATGACAACATATAATATACATTAGTGTTCTATATGTACTTATCATAATAATGGTATCAAGTCTTGTGCAGTTATATTCATGTTGTAGACATGTTGTTTAGGTTTTGTTCATACACGCAGACTCAGATACGAAGTTTCAGTTGTGTTGTGTAATTTTGTTAGTGACAGTTATAGTTTCTAGAGTTTGTCAGTACAAAGCTGACGTATTGCATTGGTTCCCGAGTTGTGCCTATCTTCGAGATATGCATGTGTATATTCAAGTTTAGTTATGAGTTGAAGATAGTTATATAAAGGTGCTAAATGTGTTTCAACAAGATTGTAATGTTAGAGTTAATTTGGTGAGGCTGACTTTGTGAAGTGTTGCGTCTATTCAGTTTATATTGCGCAGTAGTAATTATGCTTGTGTGGTTAGTTAATCTGACAAGGATGTTATGAAGAGTTTCCTAACAGGTTCCATGATCTCATACTTTGAGGAAGATACTTATAGTAGTTCATTTGTGGCACGCTAAGTGTGAATGATAAGATAAGAGATAGAAAATGTATAGAGAAGAATATCAGTTGTGTTTCATTCATCAAGGATCTATGTGAAGAAGAAGTGAAAGATTACAATACATTGGAATTGATAAGGAAACCGGGTCTAATCTATAGTTCATCATCAGATATAGTCCATATTTGTTCTACATAAGGTTGTAGCCTTCACCATTGAAGCAGTGAGCTTTTGGATAGTCAGTCCTCACCCTTAACAGGGTTATTTGTAAAAGACTCCTAATAGGGTCAGACCCTTAACTAGGTCACTATACTTATTGCATTATAAACAACAACTCCTAATAGGGTTGCAAGATATTTTAACAGGGATTATTATAAACAAGTATAGTTCATTGGGGTGTTAATTCCCACTAGGGTTTTTACCATTTGGTTTCCCCGTAACCAAATTGTGTTATCTGAATGTGCATTTACTTTATAATTTTTGGAGTTAATTAAAGAAAAGAATTAAATTAGCTGATAACTGATTCACCCCCCCTCTCAATTATCCTCTGGGACTATCCTAACAATTGGTATCAGAGATAAGTGCCTTGAAGAGAAATCCCAACAGCTTAAGGTAGATCAGATGGCATACTTCAAAAAAGAGAGTCCTAAGTTTGATGGAGAGAATTATCTGGATTGGAATAAAAAAATGATAACACATCTACAATGTGTTGTTTTTGACATATTTGAGTTAGCCACACAAGAATTTGTTATTCTCTCTCTAAAATACCTCTCAAGAGATGATGCTACTAGTAAACAAAAGGATACATTCACAACCAATGCAGTTGCCAAAGAAGCCCTTATAAGTGCACTATCTGACAGTGAATTCTCTGAGATCAAGAAAGTAGACAAGCCATACACAATATGGAAGTATTTAGAAGACATGTTTGAAGGAGATATCCAAGCAAAGAATGCGTGCAGGAAGACATGGAAAAAGAAATACAACAATCTTGAGATGTTACCTGAAGAGAACATCAGAGCCTATAATTAGAGGATGAATGAAGCAATTTTTAGAATAAAAAATAATGGTGGAGAAATATCAGAAGAAGACATAATGGACAAGCTATTGACTACTTTAATAGCAGACTATGAGAACAAAATCAATATTCTAGAGGAAACCATGCAATTTTCACAAGACTTCAAGAGAGAGACTTTGATCAGTAAAATCTTTGCATTTGAGATATCAAGATTGAAGACTGAACCCAAAAGTGAAACAACCTTCAAAGCCTCAGTTCATGGTAAGAAACCTTTACATATCTCTAGCAATACTGAGAAATAAGTTGATGAAGAACTAGAAGAAATCATTGCCATGATTGCTAAAAGAGAAAAGAAAGGCAAAGGCAAGTACGAAGGATAGTTTCCATTCATATGTTTTTCATGCAACAAGATTGGTCACTTTGCATCCAAGTGTCCCACAAGAGTAAAGAAATTCAGATATGATTATAAACCTGTTGGAAATAAGGATGGAGTAACTGAGAGGGGAGGGGTGAATCAGTTACCACAAAAATAAATCCACAAGTCCTTAGATGTCTTTAATATATATATTACTGTTACTCAGTGAATTAACCTTATATTG
>MU223921.1:1902805-1931850 GCA_018584345.1 Thuja plicata | reverse complement strand
AAGATAGATTTGTTCATCTAGACAAGTACAAAGGTGGTATGGTTAGATTTGGAGATAACACTCCCAAACCTATCATAGGTAGAGGATCTATCACCCTAGATGGAAAGAATAAGACAGATGATGTTCTATATGTTGATGGATTACATCACAATTTACTAAGTGTTGGAAAGTTACTTGACAAAGGTTATCATTTGTAATTCAAAGAAAAAAAATGCATTATTAGCAACAAAGAAGGAGACATGATTGCATCAGGCTTAAAGACAAAAGGTAATGTTTTTCAGTCAATTCAGATGTAAGTTGTTTTTTTGCATAAGTGGATGACAGTTGGTTATGGCACAAGAGACAATTTCATATCAATTTTGACAATATAGTAAAGATAAGCAATGTCAAGGTAGTTAGAGACCTTCCTATTATTGCAAGAACAATTGACACAATGTGCAGGGAATGTGTTATGGGAAAGGATGTAAGGAGTTATTTCAAAAGCAAGCAGAACTCAGCTGAAAACAAGTTAGACCTAGTGCATACAGATTTATGTGGTCCTACTCAAACAAGATCATACTACGGAGAAAGGTATTTAATTTTTTTTGTTGATGATTTTTCAAGGATGATGTGGGTTGCGTTCTTAAAAGAGAATTTTGGAGCCTTTGAGAAGTTCAAAATATTCAAAGCCAAAGTTGAGAATGAATCTGGATTAAAACTAAAATGTCTAAGATCAGATAGAGGAGGAGAATTCACCTCTGACCAGTTTTATGACTACTATGAAGAACATGGAATCAAAGACAGTTGAGTACACCCAAAACCCCTCAGTAGAATGTGATTGCAGAAAGAAGGAACAAGATCATACTTGATATAGCACGCACTATGATGATTGAAGGAAACGTTGCGCACACCTATTGGAGAGATGCAGTCAATACATCAGTGTATACTATCAACAGAACACAACTAAGACCAGGCGTAGATAAGACACCTTATGAACTTTGGTTTGGTAATGTATCTATAGTAAAATACTTTAGAATCTTTGGCAGCAAGTGCTACATCAAGAGAGATGACGGTGTTGGTAAGTTTGATGCTAGAAGTGATGAAGGTATTTTCCTTTGTTATTCTACTAAAAGAAAAGAATACAGATGTTTCAATCTAATATTAAAGAAGATAATTGAAAGTACTCATGTAAAGATTGATGAGAATTTCATGGTTCAAGAGAGGTACTATGAATATGCACCTATGATTGAGGATGAACCTAGGCCTAACAGTAAAGAAACTGTTATTGAAGAAATGTTTGATTGTATTGATGTTTCATGTAATGAACCTGAATCAAGAAAAGAAGTATCATAGATTACAGATGAGGATGTCACACCAAAAGTTTCAAAATTCACATCTAGGTATCATTGAAAAGATGATATCATTGGAGATCAGAGTAGCAGTGTTTTGACTAGATCTAAATCAAAAAGTTTAACAGTAGATGAAGAGGTATGTTTGCTTTCACAGATTGAACCTTTAAATGTTGAAGATGCTTGCAAGGATTCTGATTGGAAGAAAGCAATGGAAGAAGAATTAGATCAAATAATAAAAAATGATACATGGGAATTGGTTCCTAGACCCAGTGACAAAAATGTAATTGGAACAAAGTGAGTATTCATGAACAAGATGAATGAAAATGGTACAGTGGTCAGAAACAAAGAAAGACTAGTGTGTAAAGGATATGCGTAGAGGGAAGGGATATATTACACTGACACATTTACCCCTATGAGCAGATTAGAAGCCATTAAGTTCTTCTTGGCCTATGCAACATTCAAAGAATTCAAAGTATATCAAATGGATGTCAAATCAGCCTTTCTGAATGGTGACTTGAAGGAAGAAGTCTACATAGAATATCCTGAAGGATTTAATCTATCAGATAATCTAGACATGGTATGCAGATTGAATAAAGCACTCTATGGACTTAAACAGGTCCCAAAAGCTTGGTATGAGAGACTAGATGGTTATCTTACCAAGATTGGATTTAAGAAAGGAGAAACAAATTGTAACCTATTCATAAGAGAGACACCTGATGGACTATTACTTGTTGCCAAATATTTTTTGATGACATTATATTTGGAGGTGATGACAAGCTTAGTGCAGAATTTGCAAAAGAAATGCAAAATGAATTTGAAATGAGCATGATTGGTCCTATAAAATATTTTTTGGGATTGAACATAAAGCAAACAAATAAAGGAATATTCATAAATTAGTTCAAATATGTGAAAGAAATATTGAAGAATTTCAAGATGGAAGACTGTAAGCCAGTATGCACTCCTATGATAACAAGAAGCAAGCTCTCTAAAGAATATGATTTCGCAGCAGTTGACAAGACATTGCATAAGTCTATGATTGGGAAACTTATATATCTTACTCAATCTAGACCAGACATATCTAATGCAGTTGTCATTGTTGGTATATTTGTAGTAGAACCAAAATAGAATCACCTAATGGCAATAAAGAGAATAATCAGATATCTAAAGGGAACTATAGACTATGGTTTATGGTATCCTAAATCAGAGAATGTACAACTTCATGTGTATACAAATGCAGATTGGGTAGGTTGTATTGATGAAATGAAGAGTACTTCTGGAGGAGTAGTATTTCTTGGAGATAGGTTGGTTTCTTAGGTAAGCAAGAAGTAGAATTGTATCTCTCAGTCAACAACAGAAGCTGAATATGTTACAGTAGCATTGAATTGTTCAACAATGGTTTGGACCAAGCAGATGGTTAAAGATTTTGGTATACAGGTTGATTATCCTATTGTTATTCATTGTGATAACACCAGTACTATCAACATGTCCAAGAACCCTGTGATGCATGCAAAGACAAAGAACATTGAGATCAAATACCATTTTCTTAGAGAAAAAGTTGCAAATAATGAAGTAAAATTGCACTATGTGAGCACCAAAGAACAATTGGCAGATATTTTCACAAAGCCTTTATCAAAAGATACTTTTGAGTATCTCAAGGAGAATTTGGGAGTAATTCCCTCTCCCGAGTCTGATTAGATAAAGCAGCAAGAACATCAGTCCATAGTAACTAATGAATGGTTGACTACTCTACTTCTGGAGTAGTACCTATTCCTAATTTTTTATGACGCCCTTCTCCATTGATGTCAAAGGGGGAGTATATAGTAAGGGTGAGCATATAATCTAGGGGAGTATAAACATAGACAGAGGAGCTACAATAGTGTAGAGGAATCTTTGATGAGGATATTGAGAAGATTGTAAAAATAAAGAAGACACCATGTTCTGAAGATGTTTTTAATATCATATGTTTCCATCAATGTCAAAGGGGGAGATTGTTGGAGATTTACTTCTGGCACCTGGTTGATTGTATATTTGGCATTGATGACAACATATAATATAAAATAGTGTTCTATATGTACTTATGAAAATGATGGTATCAAGATGTGTGCAGTTATATTCATGTTGTAGACATGTTGTTTAGGTTTTGTTCATACACGTAGACTTAGATATGAAGTTTCAGTTGTGTTGTGTAATTCTGTTAGCGACAATTAAAGTTTCTGGAGTTTGTCTGTATAGAGCTGATGTATTACATTGGTTCTTGATTTGCCCCTATCTTTAGGATATGCATGGTTATATTCAAGTTTAGTTATGAGTTGAAGATAGTTATCTAAAGGTGCCAAATGTGTTTCAACAAGATTGCAATGTTAGAGTTAATTTGGTGAGCCCAACTTTGTGAAGCGTCGCGTCTATTCAGTTTATATTGCATGGTTGTAATTATGCTTGCATGGTTAGTTAAGCCGACAAGGATGTTATGAAGAGTTTCCTAATAGGTCCCATGATCTCATACTTTGAGGAAGATACTTATAGTAGTTCATTTGTGGAATGCTAAGTGTGAATGATAAGATAAGAGATAGAAAATGTATAGAGAAGAATATCAATTGTGTTTCATTCATCAAGGATCTATGTGAAGAAGAAGTGAAATATTACAATAAATTGGAACAGATCAAGATAGCAGGTCTACTCTATATTTCATCATCAAATATAGTGCATATCTTTTCTGTAGAAGGTTGTAGCCTTCACCATTGAAGCAGTGACCTTTTGGACAGTGAGTCCTCACCCTTAACAAGGTTATTTGTAAAAGACTCCTAATAGGGTCAGACCCTTAAGCAGGTCACTATACTTATTGCATTGTAAATAAAAACTCCTAACAGGGTTGCAAGATCTTCTAATAGGGATTATTATAAACAAGTATAGTTCATTATGGGTGTTAATTCTCACTGGGGTTTTTACCATTTGGTTTCCCCGTAACCAAATTTTGGTGTTGTCTATTGTATTATCTGAATGTGCATTTACTTTATTGTTTTTGGAGTTAATGAAAGAAAAGAATTAAATTAGCTGATAATTGATTCACCCCCCTGTCAGTTATTCTTTGGGACTATCCTAATAGTTACTGCAGTGGTATGATGGACATACCTCGATTGCTAGGAGTGGATATCAGATAGGTGACAGATGCCATACTTCTTCTAGAGCAGGTACCTCATTAGCAGGACCAAGTCGATCATTGAGACATTCATAGTTACACAGGTGTTGAGGCAGTATGGCTGATTACAGGGCCAATGTTAGGACCTTACAGTATATGCGCAGATACACGATGAGACACCAATGTGGGGATGAAAGTTGGGATATGCGACCACTCAGAGGGCTATTGCAGATATGGTAGTTGTGCCATGGGATCTTTAGTCTGATGTAGCCAATGCAAGTTGTTTAGCAGGATACCTTGCACAGATGTGACAGTACCCAGTGCCTCATTTTATAGATCCAATAGAGGCGGTTCCTTAGATTGAGGATCTATTATATTATGATCTTGTGGAGGATCTTCCATTCAGAGGCTAAGGAGGAGCCCAAAGAGATAGAGGAGCTAGAGGTAGGGATGGAGGGAGACATGAAGGGAGACAAATACCCCCAGATAGAGGACAGGGTCCTAGTGATGATGATGATGTAGATGATAGGCGTGGTGGAGCTATGGGTGGTATTGGAGAGGTGACCAATTATAGTGGAGAGGGTTGGCACACCCAGTTCATATTTGTTGCTCCCATGATGGATCTAGGGACTTTACTCATAGGGGAGAAATAGAGACAATAGAGGTAGTAGCAGCAGCAAAGGCCACATGACAGGTCATAGGATAGGCCCTCAGGGTAGGATTCTAGCAAGGATAGAGATCCTCTATCACAGTGTGAGCGGGAGTGAGAGAATCTCAGAGCATGCATTACCACTTTAGAGGCTCTTCTTGCAGATAGAAAGAGATTTGGAGCAGGTGAGAGAAAAGAGAGACACATAGGTGGAGTGCCTGATATCTGAGAGAGATACATAGGCTTGCACTGCAGTTCACCAGGGCTAGAGAGCCACATATTATTATGCTCTTTATCATTTGGCAGTGCCAGAGGGTCAGAGGGCACCTTCATATTCATGGATAGCTCAGTAGTCTGAGGGGGCCATACCACCACCAACTCCATTTATTCCACCTCCTCCTCCTCCAGATCAAGGAGAGGTAGGGAGTCAGACATGAGATATCTTTTTGTAATATTTGTGTGAGATCATATTGTATATCTGGGTCCTTATGGGACCATTCTTTTGTACCATTGATATTGTATACATGTATATCTAATTCATACTGGTTGACTGATACTCTCTTTGTAGATTGTTCCATACTTTTGATTTGATCCATGATGTGATATATACATATCTGGTGCAGCTCTTTCTGATTCTGACATGTTCATTGGTTCTTTGTGCTTTGATAGATGTTTATATGGTGATGCACATGTGATGTATGTTTGTCTTGGTCGTATGATGAGTTAGATTTAGATGATGACATCATTTATACTTTTGGGATTGATTACTGATATGAATGTGTTTCAAATGATATTAAATGAATATGCAAATATATGTTTTTGAGATTTCTCTATGAATGTATGGATGCACTTAGGATGTTGGAGAAAATGCAATGCTGTGAATGCTTTGTTTTTGTATTTTTCTCTTTCTCATATATGAATGCAAAATGTATGTTATGGATATGAAACGACATTGATATCAGTAATCGTTTGATGATGTAATTAACTTGGTTTTTAGGAATGAATGAAATCATAAATCATTTTGAGCTCAAATCCATTATATTGTTTCTTTTTTAGTAAAAATGAATTAGACAATCTCTAAATGCATCTACATGCAAACTCTTAGGACTTGTCACTGATTTGTAGATATTGTAATATTTTTATCATCATTGGGAATTTCTTGGAATAGATACCACCTGTTAATACAACAATCACTAATACCCACTGATATCATGAAAGTATGAATACTGTGTTTATTGGATGCAATGTCGGAAATAGACTTAGGCATCAAGGCATAGAAGCCAGGATGACAATTTAGTCATTGTCCTTTTACTATATCAAAATCTGTGTAAGGTAAGATATTGGACTTGCAATGACTTTGAAAGTCCATATCCTTAGGTACATTATGTATCATACACCTTCGTGAGAGTTTGAGTTAGAAAATAGACAAAGAAATTGTTCCAACCTCACCGTAGTTTACACATAAAAAATATCAAGATATATGGGGCTATCCACTCATGTTGGTAGCTCTTACCATAAAGATCCAAGTTAGGAAAAATTTATAGGATCATTTTGGAATAATCACCATATGTAGAAAACCAAGAAAATGTTATGCCCCCATCCTTGTGACTCTTTGTCTTTGCGTAGACGTCATGGAGTAACTCAGAAGACATAACAACCATCAATTGAGAATCAATCAAAGAAAACTTATAACTGCTTAGATGCCCTAGTTAAAACATCATTGGTACATAAAAGGTCATAATCAAACCAAGGTCAAATTGTGTGCTTAAGTAGTATTTGAAAAATACTATTGAGTTATTTGTCAATCACAACAGAGATTCATCAATCAAATTGTGGAATTTAAGCAATATGTGTTCCATGTCTGTGTATAAATTTGTCTCTGTTTACAATCCAATGTAGTATTTAGGGATATCATTTATGTGAGTGCAATGTTTGTGCTAGATAGGTGGTTTGGAAAGACACACCCATGTTTCATGATAGTGATAGTTTGGTACAAGTATCGAGAAGAATTGTGTGGGAAGGAAAAATATCTTAGGATGACTTAGCAGATGCAATCTAACATGCTAGAAAAGATGACCCTAGTGCAAAATGATTATTCCTAAGATGCAGAAATGCAGACAAATCCCAAGCAAGGATAGGATATTTGTAAGGAAACAAGTCAACCCATAGCACAGGTGTAATTGTGAAGGCTTAGTATTAGAAATGTTTTGATAGATAGAGCACAGAGTATAAGTGATGCCTGATTGCCAGGTTTTCACCACTTGGCAAAAAAATTTCATTCTTTTTGCTACCAAGATGCCTATTTTACCAGGTTTTCATCAAGGTAGTTTTCTCTTTTTCAATTTTTTCTTTTTTGAATGTTTTTGTAGTATCAAGGCACCTGTTTGCCAGGTTTTCACCAAGGATACCCTTCTACAGGACCTTTTTCACTATTTTTGGATTTCTTCAGGATCAATTTTCTAATTTTTTTGGTATTTTCTGAGTTTTCACTTCATAGGCTCTGCTAGCTAGACATCAAGCATAGAACCACTTCAAATGTAAAGTATTGATAGGATTTGGAAGGAAATCTCCCTCAGGTGTAGCGAGTTGATAGTCTCTAGTCTCAAATGTTGCAATAATGACATAGGGTCCCAGCTAGTTAGGTTCAAAATTTCCCTTCTGTTCTCTATTAGGCTAGTTCTTAAGATTCTCTTTCAGAAATAGATCCCGCACTTGAAAGTGTCATGGTTTGACCTTTTTATTGTACCCTTTTGACATGCATTTTTGGTACACTTTCAGATGATCGAATGCCTGTTGCCTACGTTCATCAAGTAATTCTAGTGTATTCACCCTATTGATGCCGTATTGTTCATCAGTAACACAACCTTGTAAAGATACCCACAAAGATGGGATTTCAACCTCAATAGGTAGGACTACTTTTGTGCCATAGACTAGGGAAAATGGCATGGCTCCAGTTGGTGTTCTGATGCTTGTTTTGTAGGCCCAAAGTTCCAGATTTAGTTATAAATAACAGTCTCTGCTAGACTTACTCATAGTTCTATGTAGGATCTTGAGAATATTCTTATTAGGTGCCTTAGCCTAACCATTACCTTGAGGATAATAGATTGAGGAGCAATGTTGAGTAATGTGAAACTGTGTGCAAAGGTCTTCAATATCTTTCTTTTTAAATTGGCCCACATTATTTGTTACAATTGATGAGGGTATCCCATATCTACAAATAATGTATTTCAAGATGAACATAGCCACCTATTTTCCAGTGGCTTTAATTAGCGACACAGATTTGACCCACTTCGTGAAGTACTCAGTGGCCGTAATGATGTACTTGTGTCCATTTGAAGAATTAGGATATATTTGTCCAACCAAGTCAAGGGCCCATTGCTAAAATGGCCAATGTGTGATAAATGGTATGAGTTCTCTGGTAGGAGCATGGATGAAATTTCCATGTTTTTGGCATTTATGACATGTTTTGGAAAATTGAATAGCATCTCTTTCCATCCTGGGCCAATAATAGCCTACTCTGAGCAGTTTCTTAGCTAATGAAAAGCCATTTGAAGGTGATCCACATACACCTTCGTGGACTTCTTTTAATGTGTGATCTAACTCTTTGTGTTGTAAACACCTAAGAAGCATACCATTGAGACCTCATCTATATAAGTTAATAGTAATGAGGACATAATGCGATGCTATCCTAATCAAGGCTTGTTTCTCATTTCTGGATACATCATTGGGAATAGTTTGGTCAGTGATGTAAGCAATGATTTTAGCATACCGAGATTGGTCTTGTGCATTCAAAGCACAAATTAATCAGTATTTTGGTGTATCAAAGGCGGGATAGGATAATTCTTCCACCAAGAAGTCATAGCGGAATTGATGTTCTTTTGATTGTAACATGGAGGCTAGTGTAGCCATAGCATCTGCAAATTTATTCTCTGTTCTGGGTATCTGTTGGAATGTGACGAAGACAAATTATTTCTTTAGGTCATCAACCAGTAGCTTGTAGGGCATCAACTTCTCATCTTTTGTTTGATAATCTCCATTTACTTGATAATGAGATGGGAGTCACCATACATATGTAACTCTACAATCTTCCACTCCATAGAAAGTTTAAGACCATTTACCAGTGCTTCATATTCAAAAATGTTATTTGTGCATGGAAACATCAATTTGTAAGACTTGGGTATCTTGTAGCCTTGAGGAGTTATGAATAGAACCCCTGCTCCAGAGCCTTGTTGCGTGAAGGAACCATCAAATTATATTTTCCATGGATAATTAGTTAGATGCATGATTGTCTCATCTGGGAACTCAATTATTAAATGTGCATCATCTTGGAGTGGTGAATCAGCTAATTAATCTGTGAGGAATTTTCCTTTAATAGCCCTTATGTCCACATATTCAATGTAAAATTTTCTTAGAATGAGGACCCACTTTGCCAGAAGTCCTGTTAATACTATTTTTCTTAAAAGGTACTTCAAAGGATCTATCTTTCCAATGAGCCTTATTGTATGTGATATCATGTAATGTCTTAATTTTTGTGATGCGAAGACAACTGCTAAGAAAGCTTTCTAAATAATGCTATAATTGAGCTCATAAGATACTAACGTTCTACTAATGTAGTATATTTCTCTTTCTTTCTTAGTTTCATCCTCTTGTGCTAGTAATACTCTCAGTGATGTGGTTGTAGCTGAAATATACAGGAGTATTGGCTTTCCATGGATGGGTGCCATAAGAAGAGGAGTAGCCAGGTACTCTTTTAATTCTCTAAAGTTGGCATCACAATGTTCATCCCATTTTAAGGTGACACCTTTATGTAGCAATTTGGTAAAGTGTTGTGCTTTATCTACAAGTTGTGACATGAACTTCCTGATTGAATGGAGTCTGCCTTGTAATGTCCTCATTTGACTAATGTTGCACGGAGGATTCATTTCTAGTATAGCTTTGAATTTACCAGGGTCTACCTCAATGCCTTTTACTGAAACAATAAACCCTAAGAGCTTTCTTGATTAGACCCCAAAGGCACATTTCTTTGGATTGAGCCCGAGTTGGAATTGCTCCATGAGATCCAATATTTTTTGCACGTCTTCAATATGAGTATTCCTTTCTTTTGGTTTAGCTAAGGTATCATCCATGTAATCCTCCATGTTTTTATGCATCATATCATGGAATATAGTGGTCATAGCTCTTTGGTATCTAGCACCTTCATTCTTTAACCCAAATGACATAATGTTCCAGCAAAAGGTTCCCCATGCACATGTAAATGTGGTCTTCTCTTGATCTTCAGGAGCAATTTTAATCTGATTATAGCCTGAGAAACCATCCATTAGCGAGTACATTTGGTATCCTGCTATGAGGTCTATGAGATATCAATATTAGGTAGTGGAAAATCATCTTTAGGACATGTCTTGTTTATGTCCTTGAAGTCTATACAGATCCTGATAGGTTTATCTGATTTAGATACTAGGACCACATTAGAGATCCATCCTACATAAGCGATGACTCTGATGAATCCAACTTTCAATAATTTTTCTATCTCTCCTTTTACCAGTGATGCAACATGAGGATGAATCTTTCTTAGTTTATGTTTCACAGGTTTAATCCCAGGAGCTATAGATAAATGGTGCATGATGAATTCAGGATCTAGCCCAAGCATATCTATGTAAGACCATGCAAATTTGATCTTTTTCTCTTTCAGGAACTCAGTGAATTGCTTCTTCTCCTCATTTGAAAAAGATTGTGCTAGGTGAACAATTTGAGGAACTTCAGTTGTGCCCAATTTAACTGGTTGTGTTGGTTCTATCAAAACTAAAGATCTTTCCTGAAAGTGCTCAAGGAGGATATCGAGAATCTCATCCTTTGACACCTCTAAGATATTTTCACCATCATATATGTCTTTTGTTTTTACTTTTGTAGAATTTGAAATTGTCACAACGTGGTTTTCACAGTTAGTTCTTTTCTTCTTTTTATTTCTCAAATTGTGATTGAGAAACTTTATATCCTCATGTGACATGTTCATGCTCCTTGCATTGGTGGAAGAAGGGTAAGGTTCACAAGCTTTTAGATAGCAAGCCAAAGTGTAGTCATTAGGGAGTTGAGGATAGGAGTAGGATCTGTATTAGTCCAATCAATTAGGTCTAGGTTTATTAAAGACAAGGAGTCAGATCTTGGGAAGGACAACATTGCGTCAGCATCAAGACTATTGATTGACATGACATGTTATATTAAGTTTATTTCATTAATGTTTAGATCAATAAGAGTTTGATCATCATGATTGAAGTCATTGTTAGTTATATGTGGACCAAACTCTAGTGAATTGTCAGTGAAAATTTCATCTTCATCTCTCCATAAAAGGAGGCTCCTAGATTGTAGCCTTTGAATTTTTTCCAAGTCTAGGAAAATACCAGTTCCTTAATCAATAAGTGGGGGAAGGGATACCTCCTCTGCTTCAAGAATATCAACATTGTTAGGAGAAGTGTTAGAATTCTCTCTATGTTCTGATGGAGTTGCAAACATGTGAATTACATCAATTTTAATGTCCTCTATGGAAACAAATATATCATCCCACTCATAATCATGGAATCTGTTATTTCATCATCAGACCTGTTCAATAATTCAGTAATAGTTACCTGATGTACTCTATTAGCCATTTATAGATCAAAGTGTGGTAAATCAAGGACATGTGAAATTGTGACTTACTGCCCCTAGTTAGGATGTGAATCCTGTTGTTGGGGTGTGTCTTCAGTAGCTGTTGCTATTAATGGCACCTTTGGATTGTCTTCTGTTGTTTCTTCTATCTCTTGAATAGTAGCTTGTGTTAACAAAGGGATATGAGTGTTTTCTGGTACCTCAAAGCTTGGTACATACCTTTGTCCTTGATATTTGGGGTTTGTTGTGCCAATATGTAATAATCATTCATAGGACCATTGTTCTAGTTATATTTCTTCTTCTTTATCACTTTCATCATCAGAGATCAGACTATCCCTTGAAGAAGGGTCTTCAGATCTATTATTGAAACCTAGCCCTATTTTATCTTTGGTATCCCTGAATTCAAGGTGTACAGGTTCAATAAGTCCTTTTCCTTTGTCACCTAAAGGTCCTTTTCCTTTATACCCCATTTTATTGAGTAGATTGTATCCCTTACCCTACTTTTTCGGGGATATTTCCACATGTTTTACCTCTATTTCCTTGGGTTCCCCATGGTAAAGCTAGGCCAAGACTACTTGTTCTTCACTGTCACCCCCTTGGGAGGTAGATGCTTTAACCATACAATTTTCTTTGTGAATTTCTGGCTTTTTAGATGTAGTGGGTGTGAAGGATGGGGAAGGTTTCTCATAGGATCTTGGTAACAATGGAAGTTCTGTTAATGATGGGGTCATGTCCAGCTTGTATTCTCCCATGCTAGTTTCTTCAAGTTTTAAGGTCTTTCCAAAGCCTTTCATAACCATGTCTTTGGTAGTCTTAGGAACAATCTTGTTTGAAGTTTCCTTGTTATGCGGAACCATACTACCTGCCTTAATATTTTTGCAAGTATAATTGGCATCTGTAGGAATTGTCACTTCTACCCCATTATGTGGGCATTTGATATACTGGTGGTAAGTAGATGGTACAACTTGCATTTCATGGATCCAAGGTATCCCTAATAGTATGTTGTAAGCCAAGGGTAGATCTAGAACTTGACATATGACATTCCTTTCAACTGGCCTGATTTTGATGGGTAGAACTATAAGATCTTTAGAGGATCTTTCTTCCTCATCATAAGCTTTGATAGTGATTTTTCTTCTAGAATCAATGGTTTGTTCTAAGAGACCCAGTTTCCTAATTAGATTAAGGGTACAAATGTTCAAACCTACACCTCCATTTATCAATACACATCTAACATGGGATTTATGAATGAGGACTTCAATATGAAGGGGTTGATTATGCAGATGTGTCAATGATTTATCATCTTCTTCAGAAAAAGAGAGGTAGCTGAGATGTGATTAACCATTTCTTGTAATTTGTCTACATCAAGGTACTTTGGCACATTTTGGGAATGTAGGGATTGTTCAAGAATTTCCCTATGCACCGAGGAGATTTTAAGCAACTCAAAAATGGAAATTTGAGTAGAGGTTCATTGCAATTGATCCACCAAGTTATACTTTGTTGCATGAATAGTAACTGTTTGTTTTGTTGTTGGCTTGGGGATAGTGACAATGGGTATTTTGGAAGTTGTTTATGGTTTTGATGAGGAATTGGGTCCTTTGATCGTGAATTGTGCTTGAATTTTGGTCACCACATTTGATTGGGAAGATGTGTTTTGAACACCTTTGATAGTGACCACATTAATTGATTCAGTTTTAATGTCTAGCATGTTTATCACATTATCATTTTTAGAGTAGGTGTAGTTCACTTCATTTCATTTTCCTTTAGATGCTTCCCCTTTCTCATAATTAGGGAATGGCTTGTTAAATTCTGTATGGTCTTCATTAGTGGTGTTTCCCTCCAATTTGATCTTTCCTCCTTCAATAAGGTCTTGGATAACATGTTTGAGTTTAAGATAGTTATTATTCTTGTGTCCTTTGTTTTTGTGAAAGACACAATAAGAAATGTCCTCCCAGCACCTTGGTTTGACTTCTAGTTTCCATGGTTTGGAATCTAGGATCGTGAGAACTTTTTTGTCTAACAGTGTTTTCAAAACAACTTCAAGAGGTTCACCCAAAGGAGTGAATGTTCTTTGAGGTTTGGAAGTCCATGGCCAACCTTTGTTGTTCTCATTGTTCACTTTAGGTGGGGAGGTTGTTACCTTGACATCTTTACTTGCTTGCATGCTAATTGTCAGATTGAACACTTATGGTTTAGGATTAGCATTGGACACATCTATCACTCCATCATTAACAAATTTTTTTTTTTGTTTCCACCATTTAGGCTTGTTGTTGGAGTTGGTAGATTTGTTTTCACTTTGGAGAGTGATTTCTCCCTTTTTAACCATGACTTCTTCGATACAGATGGTATTATTGATCATCCTATCAAAGCTAGGGGAATCTTGCATTTGCAATGCATAGTTCAACTGAGGTATTAAGTTATTAAAAAAGATTTCCATTTTCTCAGATTCAGGAATAGCTCTTGAATATCTTGCAAAGATTTTCCTCCACCTTTGTAGAAAGTATCTAAAGGATTCGCCAGTTCTTTGTTTAGTGTTACACAGATCCATCATAGTTACATCATGCTATATATTATTGGAGTAATATTGGATAAATCATTGAATTAAATCCTCAATTTTTTTTACCTTAGGTGTAAGCTTTGAGAACCACTCCATGGCATTTCCACCTAGGCTTCCTAGAAATAGCCTCATGAGGTATGTAGGTTCATGCATGTATTCTATGCTCAGAGCACAAAATTCCCTCACATGGTCATGTGGGTCGGTCTCTCCCATATATTTGTCATATTTTGGCCTTCCCATGTTGGGAGGAAATGATACCATATTAATACTCTTATCGAAAGGAAATGGCCAAATGGAGTCCAAAGAGTATTTTGTCTTAGGTTTAGCTTTCTCTTGTTTGAGATTTGCAAGCTCAATCTGCATCAAGGTGAGTTGTTTGGTGAGAATAGAGATAGGAGTTGATACCTGTTTTTCTTTTAGTTGTTCAACATCATAATCTTTAGTTAATTTTATGCCCATGGAAGCTAGATAGAGGAAATATTTCTCTTTGTCCTTGCCAATTATCTTTTCCAATGTCTTTTGGAATTTTTTGCTCTGTTTGAGTTTATTGTATTCTTCTTTAGTGATGTCTTCCACACTGTCTGAACCAAACAAAGGATGGTCAAAGTGTTTTTCTTCTTCACCATCGCTATCTTCATGCTTTTTGTTTTTATCATTTTCATATTCCTCAAAAGCCTCACTCCATTCGTGAATGGGTTTTTCCATTTCTGGATAGTCTAAATCAAACAGGGAACTGCGAGATGTTTCTCCTTTCTGAAAGTGTAGTGATCTTGGAGGTACTTCCGATTCTTTAGAAGTGTACTTGGTGCATCTTGTGTTAACCATGTATTTGTATCTCAACTTTGTCAAAGTTCCCCAATAGTGTCAAGTAGAGTCTCAAATAGTTCAAGTGAGTGTGTTTAGGTAGAGGTGTCGCTTATGTTTTGGTGGAAGTAAATGATTCTAGAATTGAAGGGTTAGAATGCCCTAATAGTGAGCTGGGAATCAGGTTGTTTTTAAAAGTGGATAGACCACATGTATTGAGACTAATTGTGAGAAACTAATAGGACATGCAAGGTAGACATTGAAAAAAGTGTTTTGAAACAGTAATTAGGAGACCAAAAAAAGCAACAGGGACAGAGTAATGAGCCAAAAGGGTATCCAAATAAACTAACTTTCTCTGAGAGGCAACTGTGCAAGTGCCCATTGTCCTAGATGTGACACTCTATGTGCGAGCTTTTGGAAAACAAGATGCAAGCCTAAGTATATGGGATGTGATATTTCCCCTAAAAGTGATGCAAGTTTTACCAGATGTGATCTGGCACACTGCATGCGAGTTGGCACACCAGATGAGAGCCAAGATTGACCAAAAATGATTGTGTTGTTTTGGAAATTTGGTGTTTAATTTTTCTTGAAGTTCATGCAAATTTGTTTGATAATAGGTTGTTTTTGAGTCTTTCCAGTGAGTGAAAAATACATGTAGCCAAAGGATTGAATTTTGTTTCTTGTTTGGATGATTTATCTTTTTAGTGAACTTTCAGACATGTCAAGCAGATTTGCATTGTTAAAGGTCAACAAAAACATTCTTACGCCCAATTTTCTAGGTAGAGGATGAAAATTCTTGCTCATTGACTTAGGTACACACTCAAATGGTAATCAAAATATGGCTATCACCAAGCATGCAATGGCTCCAATCATGATATCATATTAGCCAACTCCAAACGCAAGTGAGGGAATGATATGACAAGTGTCTTGGGGCAATTAATTTTTGCCTTGCACAAGGATTATCACCCTTTTGGGGATGAATTAGGTAGTTTTGACTACAAATTTCACTATTTATGATGGGGCAATCCATTTGAAGCTGTCTCCCATAGAATTACAAAAGGAAACATTGAGGCGTATAGCCCTGTGAGTACTCAAATATGTGTAGTCTCGTAAGAAAGATTCAAGCAACTCCGCTCTACACATAGCCAAGCATGTTTAAGGAATGATGTCAAAATTCTGAGAAAAAACTGATTCCGTCTTCTGAGGCTTTCGCCTACGAGGAAGAAATTATTTATAGTGAGTTGGAAGGGTTGGTGTAAAACCTGTCCTCACTTGGGTCATTCGTGGGAGATTTTTTCCTCAACCGGCTGGCCCTCTACTGTTAAAAAAGCATACAAAGGATTGACGAGCGTATGATTTCTAGATTTCTAATTCTTTGAAAGAAGAAGAGCATACTCTCCTAGTCCATGTTTTTTTATCCCAAAATACTCCAATCAATGTTCATTCCCTCAAGCTATTTGAGCTCGATTTAAATATTCTTAAATTATGAAAACATAGTACTTTGAAAGCAAAGTTTGATTGTTTAGTTTCCCCAAAATTAGGTGATTTTCTTGTTCAATTACTATTTTCAAAATTTAGACAATGAAGTTGTTCAATTATCCCACAAAATTTAATGCTTTGTGTTTTTCAATTAATTTGCCAAAATGAAGTTAAACAATGAGTTTTTTTCCCTTGTTCAGTTACCCCAAATTCTTTTCAAGTTTTATAACAACGTTTGATTTTCTGATTTTCTTTTAAAGGAAAAGAACATATTTATCTGATTGATTCAAGACATGAGTAGAAAAAGTTCTTAGTGTGAAAAACAAAACAAAAATGGAGGTCAAGACAAAGGGATGGCAACCTGCAAAACCACACATTAGGAATCCTTTTCCAACTCTTTTAGTGCCGACAAAAATTTGCAAACATAAGTTAAGCTGTGAAAATATCAGAGACAACAAGTAGTCAAATATTAGAGGTTAGATTTTTCAAATTATAAGTTTAAAGACCAGATGCGATCCTGGATTTCCAAAATAAGATTGTGTTTGCCAGATGTGATGCAATACCCCAAACACGATGAAATGCATACCAGATGTGAGCCTTTACTAGAAGTGACTCAGGATATCCGGGATGTGATCCTAGATTCTATGATATGAGGGCCTATCCTGGATGCGAGCCTTTATCACAAAAAATGAGCTTGTACCTAAAACCTATGAAGACAAATTAGTGAAAAATAGATGCAAAATGAGGCAAAATCTGAAATTGGGCCCCACGGTGGGTGCCAAAAATGTGTGTGATTTTATGCACCTGTTAAGAAAGACATAACACTTCAATAGATCATTATATTAGTGAAAAACTATAAAAAGAAAGGGTTTCATCTAAATCACTAAAACTGATCTATTGCTTCCTATCTAGGAGGAGTTTGAAGAATGCAATAATCATGCCCTCAAAGTATGCACAAATCAGTGACATATACAACCTAAGAATGAAAGATTTGAGTAAAAACTAATCTAAATAATCAAGAAACATGCATATTAGCTCTAAAAATGAAGATAAAAACAATACATAAGAACAAAGCTAAGATGCAACATGATTTCACAATTATCTCAACAACATAACAATGCTTTCAACTCTAAAAATTAAGGGCCATTTGTGCTCAAAATTCATCCTATTTATAGAAGAAATGTGGAGAGAGAGAGGGGACAAGGCCATTAATGGAGGTGTAAAAGACTTAATGGTGGTGTAAGAGAATTAATGCTGGAAGGCATTAATAAGACATGGTGGAAGGAATATCCATTAAATAAAAGCATTTAAGAGGCATGGTGAGGGTTTAAGAAGAATGGGTGAGGGTTTAGGGTCAAGCTCGAGAAATTTGAGTTTTGGGAGTGGGTTGAACTCCTAATCACAAAATTAGGAATGTGACATCATTAGGAAGTGGGTTAGGATGAATTTAATATTAGAAGTAGGCTTAGCATGTGGGGAATAGGTTAGGATGAGTTTGAACCCAAGGTTAAGGTGGTTGAGGTAGGTTAGGTTAGAGGGAATATTAATGAAATGAATTATATTTAATATATTCACGCATAAATAGGAAAATTAATTATTAAGCTTTTGATTGCTTTGATAATTAATTAGGACTATAGCTAATTAATTAGATTAATTTAGGATAGAGGATAGGCTTTTGCAAGTGATAAGGTATAATAGGGATTTTATTTAATTCCTTTTTAAATTAATTACCTTATCCATGTTTTGATTTGAATTGATTTGAATTGAATTGATTGGCTTAAGTGATTAATAAAATTTAGTGATTAGATCACTTAGGAGATTAATTCTGATTTGAAAGAATTATGCCAGCTGATTGAAGAGTTTGTCTGGACATAATTGGTGGTATGATCACACTTAGGGAAAATGGGGTCTATAGTCAGAGTAGACCAAACTAGGGTGGTTACAAGTATGTCATTTCAGAGAACTCAAGAGGACTCCATTTACAGTAAGCCAATTTTTAGATCTCCATTTATGGAGCAAAGGTCAAGGTCTGAATTTCTGGTTCATTCCAATGTGAAGAATTTTTTGCATGAAGAAGAAGTCTTAGATCAGTTTTCTTGTTGACTTAGGTTCATTTAGTTCTAACTAGAAGTTTTCCATCAGTTTCCCATGCAAAGAGAAGCCTAGATGAATACTCCAAGGGATAACTCAAAGATTAAAGTGAAGACTCTGGTTAAAAATGGTGGAGCTCCAGTTATATGCTCTCTTCTTCTGAGAAAGTTTTACCCTAATTTTTTGGGAAAAATAAATGTAAATGAATGAAGGATCCATGCAAACTTATTATTATTTAGTTCAGTAGTAGTTTTTCTTCAATATCTAGTTTTAGTTCTATTTAACTATTTTAGAGTAACCAAAACCCTAGTTTCAGGGTTCAAAGTTTTGTAAGTCAAAGCACTATATATTGTATCAAAATAATGTAATAAAGGTCAGATCTTTTATGCAATAAAGATATACAATTGGTGCTACATTCATAGTGTGATATTATCTGTTGTCTATGGGAAATTAATGAATTTGTGTTCACTTGTTCATTTCTTTCGAAGAGCTTATTGTGTTTATTGTGTTTGGATATGCAATTAATTAGATTAGATTTTTTTTTTGTTCATCGATCTTGCTATGATGAATGATTCAGAAAGATAATTATTTTGCTTCAAAGATAAATCTATCTCATTTGTGTTCGCATACTTGTGGCTTCACGATTTGATAGATTTTGAAAATCTTCAAATTTGATAAAAGTTTCTCCAAATGATTACATCATTTGAGTATAGATTCATGACATGGTTTGATTCATATTTTGTGGGTTTCCATATTTCTATCATTCAATTTTCAAGGAAGGTTCAACAATGGTTTATGTCTGTTAGGATCTCATTTTTGTAAATTTGCTTAATTCTTGTTACCCAAATCCTTGATCTTTTAAATCTTAATAGAGTAGATAATCATTGTAAGGGCTAAGCATATATTTTAAATCATTAGTGAGTTATATGCATTAATAAAATTAGAAATATATGAAAGTACTAAAGTTTGTTTTGCATCTTGAAGTCTTGAAAGAACCAGAAAAGGCCTCCTTGTAAACAATTCACATTTATCTTCAACTGAGTTTACTAAGTAGTTGTACCATGACCATGAAGAACCTTGGGAATAACTTTGCAATTCTTTGAAGAGAGGAAATCGGATCTCAAATTCCTAGCAATTGACTTATATGAAAAAAAAACTTACAATAGTGGCACTAGAAGGAGGGCACAAGGCATAAAGGTGGATAACATTATTTATTTATTAGTAGAATAGTTTGAGTGAGTGCTTAGGTCATCTCCAAAGAGAGGCGAGTTTCTTGAACTCACCCATCATCACAAAGCTCACAGTGACAAAGGAAAGTCAAGGGGAAACCCCTCTCTCCATCACACTAAGCCACATAATCCACTTGGACAACAATCACACATCACTACACCGAATATCACCATAGCCATAAACCAAAATTAGAACTTACAACAACCTCGTCAATGGTCTTCTTCGCTAATGCATAAATATCACCACTAAAATTTATTGGGAAACTTCATGAATTAACTAAATATCCTAAGAAGTTTTGTGCTTATTTTGTATAGGGATAATCACAGACAGTCGAGGAACACATCTGTGCCTTCAAAGGAAATTGCAACTGCAAAGAGGTTTCTCACTAAGATGTCATATGTCGCTTATTTCTCACTAAGTTTTCATATAACTGGTACCTGAACTTACCACATGGGTCTATCTCTGCATGGCCCAAGTTTGAAACCAAATTTCTAAACCAGTTTAAGTTGTATGTGGATCCGACCATGACACATCACCAGTTTAGAACAATGGGGAAAGGCTCCAAGGATCCCATTTTTATGTTCAATCATTATTTCCATAAGATGCTTAAAAAATTGGAAGCTCCTTACACTATACCAGAAACAAAAATTATACAGGTTTACCTTAAAGCTCTTGACCGTTTCACTTCAATTTTTTTAAGGAGACTTCCCCCCATAGACAAAGATATGATGGAAAAGGTGTACAATGAAGTCATAACATTTACACAACAAATGGATCTGCAAGAGGGTAACTTTGGTACCATATCTACCATGGGAAACATCACTGATCCATGTCAATTTTAAGCAAGGAATCAATCTCAGGCCACTCACCCATCTTTGTTGAACCCAATTATGGTACAACCACTCACTGATCCACCACAATCCATCACATAATTGGGCTATGAGGCCCATAAGACAACTTTCTTTGAGCAACAGACTGTGCCTCCAACTGAACCTGATAATCACCTAGCCTCTGAGTTTAATGTCGTGAAGAAAACCCTATCTTAACTCACCAATGATCTCACTTGGATAAAGTTGAATCCTTCCCAAAACCAAAGTGGGTATCAACTAACCCCTATTGCTTCGAATTCCTATCCTAAGAATCAAAACTAAAGTTTCAATACCTACAACTATAACAATAATTCACAGGATAAACAATTTGGGCAGAAAAGGCCTAATAGACCTTGGAACACTCGACCCAACAATGACAACATACCTGCAAATAATGCTAATACCTATGTGATCACTAAGGAAAATTGTGTTGGGGCTGAAAATCCACACCAAGGCAATGATGAGCATGGAAGTAACCCCTATAATTCACATCTTCAAAATCTAGATGAACCTCCTGTCTAGTTTATTTTCATGATGTTTGAATCTTATGAATCTAGAAATTGGGAAAGTTCTGACACCTACAATGAAGAGGAGGAGTTTGTATTCCCATTCTAGAAGGAAAGAGAACCCGAATACATTGAGGTTCATGCATTCCAAAATGACCAGCAGAGCCTTTATAACATGAGGAGATGAAAGGAACCTCTAACTGATGGTATTCCCCTAGGGAAACAACCAACTCCACAAGACCCATGAAGTAGAAACAATCCCACACCCTCAAAGGGTCTAAATCCCCTGCATCATCCCCAAAAAACATGTTCATTGGTTATATAAAATTAGCTTGGTCAGCTGACAAATACAGTGCAGTTGAGGACTTGAAGAAAACAAAGTCAAACATCTCCATGTTTATCATGCTACAAGGCTGCCCCTCTCAGAGAGAAGCACTTTTAAAATATCTAGACCACTCAAGAAAAAGTAATTTGACCAGAAATGTAAGGGCACCCACATCTAATATCAATACTTTAGAAGCATTCCTTGCAATGTTCAAAGACAAAATATAAATGCCACCATTCCTGCTCAGTCTGCATATTTTTGGGAAAAATTTTCACAATTGCCTGATTGATTCAGGAGCCTCATGAAACATCATGCCCCTCTCTATTTTCAAAAAACTAGGAATGGTCCCCCAAATGACAAACCAGCTAGTAATACAATTGGACAAGAAAAAGGTCAAAGTGATTGGCGTACTCAAAGATGTACACATCCAATTGGTTGTTGATCCAAGAATACAAGAATACATTAATGTACACATCATCAAAATTCCAGAGACTTATGGGATGCTACTCAGTCGATAATGGACTAAGTTTCTAAGAGGATGGTTGTCCACTGATTTCACCCAGCTATGGATACCCTAGAAGAGATTGAACAATCAGATCAAGATTGATATAGAACCCAAACTAAAGAAAATGATCACAAACTACAACTCCTCAAATGAAGTTTGTTCAGTTAGACTGATCTGGGCACCTACCAAATGGATAATATCCTCATGTTCCAAATCAAAGAAACTAAAGGATTAGATCATAGTCCCATACAGGGTCTGCAAGAGTTCCACATTGGCAATGACATCTTCCAAATCTTCATCAACAATATGACGATAATCCTAAGGCATCTGGATCAAGATGCATATCCCAACATCCTATTATTACCAGGTATTGTCGAATACATCAAGGAAGCCACTCAGAATTCACGTGTGCAATTTGTTAAGATACATTGTTATGAGTACTGGCTCAAATTTCCCTACCAATTGAATCAAAAAAAGGCTAGGTACCAAAAGAAAAGAGCCCTGTGATAATAAATATTGGTGATGCTATCCAAGGTCCAGACAACCCGCTAGGTCATGTTGCCTAAAAAGGAATTTTGAATGAAGGATAAAACTTAGGTAGAAAGATCCCTACTTCCAGTGTATACAATGAATGGAGCACTTGTAATGATAGTGCCTGCCCACACTACAAAAGAACACATACAAATCTCGAAAAGGGAGAGATCAAATATTCAGGCACTGCTAATACCCAGAGGAAAGGAAAAGAACTAGTATCATCTGGTAGAAAGGAAAGAAAAGTATTAGAACCTAACACACCGGTAACCCAAAGCCAATTTCAACCCAAGTAGACCTTAGCCAAACAATATTAGATATGGAAGTTACATTTCGATGGCTCCAAATGTAAACAAGGGACCAGAGCTGTAATCAAACTAGTTAACCTGTGAGGTAAGTATTTTTATGATTCTTATAGGTTAAAATTCTCGTGTTCTAAAAAAATCACATAATACAAAGCACTGGTCTGTGGAATCCTCCTAGCACATGAAAAAGGAATAAAATCTTTGATGGTGGAAGGTGACTCACAACTGATTTTCAAACAAATCTGTAGTCAATATTCTTGTAATGACAAAAGGATATCTGCCTACTGAAATAGGGTGTGGGACTTGATCAGGGACTTTGAAGCATTCAATATCAAATCTATCCTGAGAAGGAAGAATGTTGTGGCTGATCCTCTAGCTGTGTCTGCCAGCTCATTACATCTAATGGAGAAATTTAAACTGAAGAATTTCTCGGTAGAACTCATTGTGGCCCTCACTATCCCAGATAATATTACAAATTTCCAAGTCTTCCAAGATGATCAAAACATCCTTGAGTTTATCATGTTCTTGTTGGAAAGTTTACTTCCTGAGGAAGCATGACTTATTTTGTGTTGTCAATCATGGCAACAAAGTCATACTTAAGTTCTGTTATGAAAGACAAAATGACTAAGTGTGAAAACAGGGCAGACAGACACATACAGAGATCAGTACATCAGCGCATGTGTTAGAAATCAAAACATAGCATGTGTGCTTAGGTATATACTCTATGGTTTATATAAATGCTAGATCCAGACACGCAGAGTACGGAACATCAGTACAGAAAAGTTACAGGAAGATTGGTAGACCTGCAGTCTAGGAAACAGAGCATGGAAGCTGACTACAGTTTTGATTAGCGTGAATGATTTTGTAATGTAATGGGTAAGTGCCTTTAGTTATAAGTTTTTATTAATTTATTTAATGTTGTAGTAAACACGCTTAGGCTGACTTTTTCGGAAGCATTGTATATTTTGTTTTAAAGGCCGACTAGTGTTATGTTTTGGGTCGCGCCTATTCAATTGTAAACATATAAGTATGTAATGTAATGTTATGTTACAAGCATCAATTATTATGCATGAGGAAGATAAAGATGAGTATTATAATGAAGCCGGTAGATAATATAGCTCTTTAAAGGAGTAAGAGAATTCACGCATACATGGAACTGATCAGACAGTAGTGTCATTACAGCAGTTCATTTTTGATATAGTGCATATCAACATTCAGAGGGTTGCAGCCTTCATCTTATTGGGAAGTGAGCCTAGGAAGTGAGCCATATACCTTTAACAAGGTTTTATAAAAGACTCCTAATGGGGTCAGACCTTTAACCAGGTCATTGTACTCAAATTGTAAAGATTGCTTCTAACAGGGCAACGAAACTTTAACAAGTTCATTATACCTAGTACAATATTTGTGGGTACTAATCCCCACTATATTTTTCCTCTAATCAAGGTTCTCCATAATCATATCATGTGTTATGTGTTCTTGTGTTATGATTCTTTGGATGCATATTTGTTTTATGTTTAATTGGCTGAAATATAATAAATAGATAAACACTGATTCACCCCCCCTCTCAGTGTTTCTAACGATTGGTATCAGAGCTCTGGTCCTCTGAAAGAAAGTTTAACCACTTGAGGAGATCATGGACTTAGCTAAAGAAAAAAATTTGAAAAAGAATCTCGAAGTAGCTCTTGAAGATCTTGACAGATTTAAGAAGGAAAATGAAGAACTAAGATTGAAAAATGATGGCTCTCAAATACTTATTAAAAGGCTAAGAAAAGATCTGAAAGATTGTTCTACAAGTGATCTAGGCCAAATGGTCAAAAATCTTAATGAAGAGAATAAATCTCTAAAGGATAAACTTGAAGATCTAGAGGAACAACTTACAGATAGCCAGAACACCATTGAAGACAAGATCAAAGAGAGCAAACAATTGGAAGATGAACTTCTGTAGGCAAACATGAAAGTCTTGGAATTGGAAAACATGAAGAAGAAGTTGGAATCTAAATTAACAGAAGAAAAAGACAAGATTGATAAGCTTCACACAAGTTCTAACTTAATTCAATCCCAGCTCAATGTGCAAAGGCAAAAAGGGAACACTACTGGTCTTGGATTCAGTATAGCACAAGATGAAATCAAATCATCACAAAAGAAAGAAAAAGCACTTGAAGCATCTTTAGAAGCTAAGAAAGTTGAAGATACTATAGAGGTTATATCTGAACCACCTAAAAGAGAAATCAAGCAAGTTAACAGAACTTGTTATGCATGCAATAAACATGGGCATGTGGCAAGAGATTGCAAAGAGGTAAGACCTTTTAAAGGTTATTGTTACTCCTGTAATAAGTTTGGTCATAGGGCTATACATTGCAGAACAAGTCATAAGAATCAACATCAGCAGAATCACACAAGTATGAATCAAAATAATCAAAGAAATCAACTCTCAAGAAATTCGCAGAACATTACATGTTAGATATGCAACTACAATGGAAACACAACAAAGCAATGCAGCATGATGAGCAAGAACATCAGACCTTCTATCATTTATCACACATGTGGAAAGGTTGGACATATCACAAGGTTTTGCAGATCCAAAACTCAGAAACAAGAGGATCCTAAAAAGTCACTATTTGAAGAGAAAGGAGAAGTCAAGTTTGTCTCAGCAAATGAAAATTCAAATAAAATATGGGTTGAAGTTAAGAAGGACAATAATGCTGACAAAGTAGTTGATGCATCCACAGTGGATGCACCCTCTACTTCTTCTTGAATAGACCTTCTTGGTCTAAGGGGGAGCTATTCTAGCTCAGGTCCCCTACGCGGTTGGTGTACTCACTTCTGAGTATGTGCCTTTGGATTCATGGTTAAAAGAACATGTTATAGCTATATGCATTCACGCATTGACTAAATTGCATCAGGATCAAAGTTTCAAAATTTCTATGTATGGTTGCAAGCATTAAATGCGGCAGATTTTATAAAAACAAGTTTGCGGTCAATCATTCTCACATTTACATTCAAGAGCATAGAAATTGAAGAGCATTGGATCACTAAGACATCTAGGAATGAAGGCATAATAGTTTGGTAGTTGAAGCAAATGGATAATAAGTTTGAAACAGAGCCTTAGCCATCGTGCCATTTCAGAATTTCATGGAAACCCTACATAAGCAAACACCAAGTAAGTATGGTGACCCCAGTTGTGTTTGATGTAGCAGAGAGGAAGAGGTTCATATTTAAGAAGCATCCATTCAAATCCATACAGGACGATGTGGAAGGGGCTTTCTCCAAAACTCCACTTGGCATTGTTCATGTGGAAGATATTTGCACATACATTTACTGTAAGAAGGAATCATTAGGAGATGATAATATAGCCTCTCATATGGCATCAATGTTAAATTTGGATTTCACATTCAAAGATGAGTTCACACACTTACAAGATAACCCTATTTTAGAGTATTCGAATGCGCATGAGTTTGAAGAACCAGAATGGGTAAAGATTCTGTTAAGAAGAATTCATGATGATCTTTTCTAGATTGGAGATGTCCCTATTCACATCACTACAGAACTAATCCATCAATTAACTAGACTTCCAATGACTAGACCTATGTTTCCCACTGGCAAGGATGTCAAGAAACAAATTGAGCAAGTTTTTTTGTCTAGGAGTGATAGGTGCGGAATGACAGTTAACCATATCAAGGAAGATGACATTAAACTCCTGACAATGATACTTGGATATAAGTTTCATCAAGCAAGTAGGTTGAATAGTGTCTATGCAACAACAGTCCTTGTAGCTATCAGAATAGTGAAGGACAACACCTAATACAACCTATGTGAGATCTTGTGCGGTCAATTGATTGGCAATATCAGAATCATCAAGCATGACAGGAGCAAAACATTCAGGTTTGGATCCCTGATCATCTATTTGTATTACCATATAGTTGGAAAGGTTGTAGACCTTTATCTAGACAAAGGCAAACCTAAAATGACTCAGATATCTCTTAAGGCCACAGTAGATAGCAGTGCAAGAGATGCAATGAATATGGATATAAAAATATTCAGGGTCAAAATGTAGAATAGGTTCAGACTATCTGAGAAGATAGTTGAAAAATACAAGAATACAATATGCTTTATGGTAGAGATAGATTGCACATGCATGGAGGCTGTTGAGCCTAGAACTAAGTGGATTCATCCAATAGGGTATGAAGTAGAAGACCATGTGCTAGAAGGATATGCACAAGTCTTATTTTCAGCACCCAAAGACCCTAATGAACCTAGATGGGGCACTTACAGAGAAAAGACTAACGAATTATATATTGAACTACAACTTACTGTTAACAAAAGGAAAGCATCCAGAATGACATCCAACATTCTGAAAAAGCATGGAGTCACACAAGAAGATTTGGATAAGGCAAAAGAAGCCAAAATTGCTAAAGGCATTGAGAAGATTCATGCACATGTTAAAATTGAGAAAACTGTTGAAACTCAGAAGAAGAAAAAGAAACTTGAGGAGAGTACCACTATGCCTACTACAACCATTGATCTAGATACATCTCCACCTTCTATACCTAGCAAGAAACCTAGAGGAAGGAAGCAAGTGGCTACAAATCACCCATCCTCAAGGAACACTTGGAGCAAAGCTAAGAATATTCAAACTCCTCCTGAGGTAGAATTTAGACCCAGTCTAAATATATTGAAGAATAGGATTGTAAATGAAGGAATATTGGATACACTTTCCAAATTCTATCACAAATATCAAGAAATTGATAAGACTGAGATACATTGTATGGTCATATCTCATATGGTCAAGTTTAAGAAATTAGTTCTTGAACTTAAGACAGTGATACTGGATCAATTATGGAACATATTGGAGATCATGAAAAGACATGCTATAGAAGAGGACATGAAGATTAGAGAAGGAAATTTGGATACTCTTCTCCCTGTCTATTCACATGATGAGAAGGCTATTCTATTAGATCTAGTAAAGCCTCATCTCCAAAGTAAGACAAGAACTCTACAGATTATGAACAAAGAGTATGAGTAGGTTGGAAAGGAGACTAAAAAGGCATTTGCACAAGTCTTTATGGATAGACACATGCATCCACCAATGGTGCCTACAACAAAAGTTACTCCAGCTCCTTCCAAATAGACTACAACTCCAGTAATTCAGATTTCACCCATGACAGGTCCACAGGTTTCAGTGCCCATAATGACAATAACTTTAGATATAGATAAAGATTTAGAAGAAACTATAGTAGTTGACAATGTCAAGATATCCATGACTACATCAGAAAAAGATATGGATAAATTTGATGAAGCATTTGAAAACACCGAGGAAATGAACACTGATGACACATCTCTACAACAAGATGAAGTTCCTCTCATTGATCCAATAGACTTGGATAAGGAGAAAGATACTCAAGGCAATGAGACACCAGTAAAGGAAATTCATGTCAAAAGTGAATGTGTAGATACAAGTCAGAATACTATTTTCTCACCATCCACTCAACCATCCACCTCATTGTTGTCAAGGTTAACTCCTGACTCAACAATTTTAGATGCATGGGAATAAGAGACCTTATCAAGATCAGTGTCCTTGCCATGGAAAAGGAAAAAGAGAAATATGTGATGAGGAATCCTCACTTTGTGGAATCAATAAACATTTTGAATGAGTTAGTTTCTGCTGATAAGAAAGTTGCTAAAGTTCAAACAGTTGAACATGTGGATAGCGTACTGACAAACTTCAAAACACATTTCACTAGCTTAGTAGAATTAGCTACTAAGATTGCAAAAGATGAATACAAGAAGGAGAGACTAAATGAATTGGTAAAGAACTTTACCTTAGATCTGAACTCCTTAAAGATTGGGCAATCTATACTTAAAGAGTTGGCAAAAAAAGGCAAGAAGGTTATTGCAAATTGCATGGATAGAGTGAAGCTCACCTTTGAGCACACTAAAAATATAGCAAAAGTAGAAGAAATGATAGATAACATAAGGAAATCAGTTGAAAACTCCACGCAAGATATGAACATATGCAATAATGTCTATCAAGGTCAGTTGGACAAAATTGAGAAGGCAAAACTGGAAATTAGCAAGATCAGAATAAGAAAAA
>MU223921.1:1883936-1902755 GCA_018584345.1 Thuja plicata | reverse complement strand
TAACATAAGGAAATCAGTTGAAAACTCCACGCAAGATATGAACATATGCAATAATGTCTATCAAGGTCAGTTGGACAAAATTGAGAAGGCAAAACTGGAAATTAGCAAGATCAGAATAAGAAAAACTCAATTGAGAAATGCACTTGCACCATATCTAGCAGTTCTCAATGAGAACATCAAATAGATTGATAACACCATACAAAAATATGATCAAGGTCCTTGCATGGATCTGATAAAAATAGAGAAATTGACATATGCTTTATACGCGCATCTTCAGACAGTTGATGCAATGAAAGTCTTTTGGCAGAAAGAGATTCAATCTCTTCAAGTTGTGTACCCGGAAGTTTACATGGAGTAAGTATGTTGAAGACTTACAATTTTTGCACACCTTTGTCATTAATGTCAAAGGGGGAGTAGTATAGAATGTGTATATGTGGAGAAGTATATATGTATATATCATTAAGTATTATGACATACTGTCATTTTTGTATGAAGTCATTTTGAGTAAATTAGCCACATTCATTTGTTGCCATAAATGACAAAGGGGGATATTGTTGGCAAGTTGACTTCCTAAGGAAGCATGACTTATTTTGTGTTGTCAATCATGGTAACAAAGTCATACTTAAGTTCTGTTATGAAAGAAAAAATGACTAAGTGTGAAAACAGGGCAGACAAACACATACATAGATCAATACATCAACACATGTGTTAGAGATCACACCAGAGCATGCATGCTTAGGTATATACTTTATAGTGTATATACATGCTATATCTAGATGTACAGAGTATGGAACATCAGTACGGAAAAGTTACAGATAGATTAGTAGACCTGTGGTTGAGGAAATAGAGCATGGAAGCTGACTACAGTTTTGATCAGCGTGAATGATTTCATAATGTAATGGCTAAGTTCCTTTATTTATAAGTTTGTATTAATGTAATTAATGTTGTATTAAACATGCTTAGGCCGACTTGTTCGAAAGCATTGCATATTTTGGTTTAAAAGCCGACTAGTGTTATGTTTTGGGTCGCGCCTATTCAATTGTAAACATATAAGTATGTAATGTAATGTTATGTTACAAGCGTCAATTATTATGCATGAGGAAGATACAGATGAGTAGTATAATGAAGTCAGTAGATGATATAGCTCTTTAAAGGAGTAAGAGAATTCACGCATAAACATAATTGATCAGACAACAGTGTCATTACAATAGTTCATTTTTGATATAGTGCATATCAACATTCAGAGGGTTGTATCCTTCATCTTATTGGGTAGTGAGCCTAGGAAGTGAGCCATATACCTTTAACAGGGTTTTGTAAAGCACTCCTAATAGGGTCAGAACTTTAACCAGGTCATTTTACTCAAATTGTAAAGACTACTTCTAACAGGGCAAAGGAACTTTAACAGGTTCATTATACCTAGTACAATATTTGTGGGTACTAATCCCCACTGGAGTTTTCCTCTGATCAAGGTTCTCCGTAATCATTTCATGTGTTATGTGTTCTTTTGTTATGATTCTTTGGATGCATATTTGTTTTATGTTTAATTGGCTAAAATATAATAAATAGATAAACACTGATTCACCCCCCCTCAGTGTTTCTAACAGTTCTTGGGTGTGTTTGAAAAACAAATTATAGACGAAGTAAAGGAGGAACCCTAGGATCAGGCCAACACATAAATGCTAGATGATCAAGGCATCATAAACCTAAAAAATAATTCCATACCCAAAGGAATGGTGGAACTAGAAATAATTTTTAACAATGATGGAAGCCGCCCTGATGAGGCCAATATAAGACCTATCTAGCTTATAATTTCATGTGCTTTTATGACTAGATTTTGAGAACTTCATAAACTTTCATAATACTTTTTCAGGTTGTTTATACTTATATCTCAGAACTGCTATATAGATATGTATGTGAATAGGTGTGAAACATTTTAATTTTATAAGTATGCTATCTATATGTTGCATGGTTATATGAAACTAAATATGGTATCTTTTTTTCCTACTTTAAGTTGGGTGATTTTTCCTGTAGCCATGTGATGAGAGAAAGATAGTGAAGAAACTTATTATGGATTTTTTCTTGGATATGTATGCATGCTAATATTTTATAGGAAACAGTGGATCCACAGGTAAAGAAGAAGTCAACATTAAAGAATGAAGTGATTCCTTAAAGAGACCAGATGTTGCGGGGCTTATGATGATTCCACTACTCTCAGGTGATAGCGGTTTCTATTGTAGATGAGGTCAATGCTGAATAACAGCCATAATGGAGTAATTCCAGGAGTGACACATTCCTAGATTCATGTATAATTGAATATAGTTTGTTCTCATATTTAATAATTTTGATCATGTATCTTAATGATTGTCGCATCCTTGATGTTGGAGGATCCTAGTTGCTAGGATTTCTATTTTAGAATTTGTTGTTAAATAAGCTGAAAGTTTTGATTCCTTAGTTAGTTAGTATTACATGAATCCTTTTTGTAATCTAGTGAGAAAGAAATACAATCTTGTTTTCTGCATTGTTGTATCCTTGTTTCATGAATGAATAAATGAAATCTTCAATTCTTAGTTTCTGAGTTTTTGTTCATTCACTCTTTCGTGGGGGCCCACGTGGGAGGTGAACTTATTTTATAGTTTAGTCGGAAATAGTTGTAAGTCATTTGAAGTATTTAGGACTCTATTTCTCCTATAGCCACTAGTAATAGAACTTTTGGTTGTTCCTACAGCATATGAAAGTAGTTAGTTTACTGTTACAACATGTTCTTATATCTTTAGATTAAGCTGTTAATTCCATTTCCTAGTTCAGTGTTCCTTTCAGCATTTTTAATTCCTTAAATGGTGATGAATTCTGAGGTGGATTAGAGCATATCCTTTGCCGATACCATTACAAGTTTACATCCCTGGTCGATAATTTAATGAGTTCAGTATGATTTTCTTAGTATGATAGCTGACATTGTTTATTACTGGTGCAGAGCACTCAAAGCAATTCAGTGATTCAAGGCAATTCAGTGATTCAGTGTTTCCATCCAGGAATTTATTAAGCCTTCCATTGCATGAACATGGAACTATACTTTCTACTCATCTCCACTAATGGCTCATGATGGGGATCATAAGATCTTAGGTTGTTATGTTGATATAAGTCCATTTGTAAAGGCTTAAGGCTCATTGGTGATTCTATAAACCTTGAGTCCTTAAGACCTATGGGACATTTTGATTAGAGTATTTAGGAATATATTTAGAAATAGGTTGTGATATCTTAAATAAGGTTAATTTAGGTCCTAGGATAATCTAGAGTCCTTAGGATTTCATTCTAAGCATGAAATGTCAAAACAACAAAAAGTTGCTATGCAACTTTTCAAAGTTGCTAAGCAACTTTACACAAATGCTTAACAGTTGCTAATTAATGAGTTTCAACTAATTGCAACTAAATCTAAGGTATTTGATCAGTGAAACATAGTTATATAAGAGTCATACAACCTTCCCAAAAGAACAGGTTGTTGGATGTATAAAGTTTTACTCAAAATCAATAAAGTTCTCTATTTTTTTTTCTTAAAAACCACTGGTGTTTCAATTCTGCATGTGCTATATAGATTGGGAGTGAGGGTTTAATGATTTGAGAGGATAATATATTGAGTTAACTATCGAATGCACTTGGTCTGAGACAATTTGGTGGTCTGTGTTCAAAGTTAGAGCTGTTTCTCTCCTGATTCCCAGGAAACCCTAGTTCCAGCAGGGTTTTGGGCAAATGGAGTTACAGATCGCGACTGTACGGTCCATTTTGCACAAAAACCAATGAAAATGGAAGCATTATGAATTTATTTTATGATTCTAGAAGCAGGAGGTCAGAAGTTGAAGGGAACTATTTATGCTTGCAAGCTCTAGGCCAAATATTAAGATGTATTTGGTCCTGAATTGTAGGAATGTTCTTACCAAGTGGTAGATGAACACAAAGCTAGCAATCCAAAGGTGGATTTGGTGTTATTAGATAACCTTGAAGAGATCCAAAGACCTTTCTTCAATCTATGCACCCATTTCATTGGTCTTCCTTTGAAAACCAAGCCTATTAGGGCCCTATTAGGTCTGTGTACTTTGGAAGATTCTTGGAGTGCAGGAGTAGATCAGAAGTTGGTCTTGTGGGACAGTGTTTGGGTTGTTGAACACATTTAAATTACATCATTTGGTCTAGTGTTGGGAGTAGGTTGTATCAGAAATCCCAACTTTTGTCAAGTCTAGCCTTGTAGCCCTATTTTGGGAAGGGCCTAGTAAACATTGTGATAAGTTGCAAAAAGTGTGTTTGTGAACTTAGTGGTTGTTCTTAGGATTGTTAAAGGGGTATAAAAATCAGAGCAAAGTGTTGAGGCACAAATTTGTATTCTTTTGGAGCATTAGACCTCAAAGGTCTAAGAGGATCAAACCTTCCACTGTTCACTCTGCATCAATTACAAAGTCACTATAAGGAGGATATCCAATCCTTAATTACAGAGGGTATAATACTAACCAGTCATTTTTGGTGTTGTTGTTGGGGATGGTGTCAATTCAGTCTAGACCAAATTCATCATCTTAGATTTAGTTCAACATTTTTCTTTTTATGCATAGAAGAAGAGATCATCTTGGGAGTTTCCTTCCTCAATATAACTAGGCCGAACCATTTAATATCCTTAACCCTGAGCTTGAGGAGCCCCTAGTTGTGAACATCAAAGAAGAAGAACCATTTGGAAACCCATTTGCTAATGTGCAAGACCCATCATCCTCTAAAGAGTGATTGTATTTGAATGAACTCTTTGTTGAACCTAAGTATCAAGATAATCTGCTAGAAAAAGCATAGCCAGGTCCACCACCAAGGATGGCTCAACCTACCTTTCCTTTCCCTATCCCTCCTTAATAGGGCAACCAAAATCTAAAGAACATACCTACTTTTGCACTCCCCAAATTTTATGGCCTCATTATTGAAGACCCAGAGACCTTCCTATTTAAGTTTGACATCCTTTGTAGGAGTTATGACTATACAACTGACGCCCATAAACTGAATTTGTTTCCCTCAACTCTTAAGGAGTCTACTCTAAGGTGGTTCATGGGGCTAGGAGATAATTCCATAGCATACTGGGATGCAATGAGAAATATGTTAATTTCAAAGTATAAGGAATACTGTAGGGGTAGAGATTTAAAGGGAGATGACATTTTTAAAATGTCATAGAAAGAGGATGAGACTTTGGAGGATTATGTCTCTCGGTTCATGTTTTACCTGCAGTGTAACACACAACAATAGCTAAATGAGGAATCCCAAAAAAATCTTTTCCTGAAAGGTGTACATGAAGGTAGTATGGGAGCCTTGGATCTTATGGCTAGAGGTGACATCACCCAGAAGAACTAGGCATATATCAAGAACATTTGCATGAATTACTCAAGAGCCACTGTCAAAAAGGGCAGAGGAATCTGAGACTTATCTCATAAGTCTACTAGTTCTAGGGTATCTAAGATGGAACTTTCAAATATTCTGTCAGACTTCAAGCAAGACATCATTAATGATGTCGCTACTCTATCAGACACTATGTAGGCTAGATGGAAGAAGGAAGATACTGATGCTATGTTAGTTGAATACTGCCCACATTGTAGAGAAAAGAAGAGAAGCTGCAAGTGCAAGACTATTGCAAATGTGGAGTCCCAACCAATGCCTATGGAATTTAAATCTATAGATGAAGATGGAGAGGTTCTCTATGTCTCTCAACGCAGGCCATGGGACCAAAGACCAGGTATGCCACAAGATCCTCTCCAAACTTCTAGCAATAATAATCCATGGAATTTGTTTTTGAATATGGGTCCCCACAACTTTGGTGGGTATAATAATTGGAAAAAACCCTAGCAGGGTTCGCAACAACCCCAGCAGGGTTGGAAGCAACCTCAGCAGGGTTGGCAGCAACCTCAGTAGGGTTGGCAATAGCCTAATCAGTGGTCTAGCCAATCCAATCAGCAAGCTTTAATGCCACCACCTTAGCAGCAAGCTATAATGCCTCCTCCTGCAGCCAATAGCAATCCACCTAAGAAAACCCAGTTGCCATCTTAGCCTAATCCTAATCCCAATAATAAGCCGCCAGCTCAGCAATAAAGCTATGCCATCTCCTTAAATGATATCCATCCCAGGTCAGGAACTACTCTTGCCTCTCCTCCAACGCCTATATTCATAGAGGTTGAAGAGCCACCTTCTGAATCAGCTGATGTTCCATCTTCATAGACCTCTCCTACAGCTAAAGAGCCCCCATTTCCTCAAAGGTTAGTCAACCAAGATGAGCCCATAGTCAGCCCTACAGTAGGATATTTACTCAACCAGTTGAAGAAGATGACAATAAAAATACCATTACTCAATGCAATCAAAGAAGTTCCTATCTGCACCAAAGCTATTAGGAAAGCTTGTATAAAACAACCAGGAAGGAAGAAGAAGGATCTTAAGACTATTCATGTAGTAGGGAAGTTGTCTGATCTTATGCTGGAAAAGTTAACTATTCCCAAATACTCTGATCTAGGGAGCCCTGTAGTTACCATCACTATTCATGGTATGAAAGTTCAAAATGCCTTAGTCAATCTAGGTGCCTCTATAAATGTCATGACCAAGGAGGTACTATCTCAATTGAATATTGTTGGTATTAGAGATACCCCAACCATCCTGCAGCTTGCTGATAGCTCTACTATCAAACCCGATGGGATGATAGAAGATGTCATTGTTACCTTACACTCTTGGGAGTATCCAATGGATTTTGTTGTTCTCTCACCTAAAGCTAATATGGGAGGGTATCCTTTGATCCTAGGAAGACTATGGTTGGCCACCAATGATGTCTTCATAGCCTATAGATATGGGAAGATGACTATATCTAATAGTTTCCATACCAAGAACCTGACCCTATATTCCCCTGCTCAACCCATGTTGCAAGATGATGAGGCAATATGGCCAGAATTAGAGGATGCAAAAACCGAAGACAATTCAATCCATTAACTCATGGTGATAGGAAGGGAGCCATTTTTAGCCTATAGGGATGAAGATGAGATAATTTCATCTATTATCACTAATGATATGGCATAGATTCCCACTTGTGTCCATAATCAGACTATATTTTGGAGACTAGTTTGCCCACTCCACATGCATCTCCATACTCACTATCCTCCCACTTTCTTCATTCATTATTACTCCATGAGATGGATTCATCACCAATTGCTCAGCTAACCATGTTGGATAAGGTCATTAAAATGGAAGTTAGTCCAGGAAAAGAATTGAATGTTAGCAAAACCCTGTCATTGCCACACCAAAAATATATCCTTAAGTTGATATAGGAACACTAGTAGGAATTTTCCTGGGATTATACAAACATGAAGGGGTTGGATCCTAAAATTTGTACTCATCAGATCTATATTAGTCTAGAGTATAAACTGGTAAGTCAGCCTCAGAGGAGAGTGAATCCTGTCCTAAGCGACAAAGTCAAGACTGAGCTTCAGAAATTGTTAAACGATGGTTTCATCTTACCCCATTTCTGATAGCCAATGGGTATCACCCTTAGTCATAGTACCCAAAAAAGGAGGTAAATGGTGAGTTTGTGTGGATTATCAGGAGCTAAATAAATCCACTAAGAAGGACCATTTTCCACTCCCATTATAGACCAAGTCCTTGATAATCTAGCACGTAAGAAATATTTTTCTTTCCTGGACGGGTTCAGTGGTTACAACCAAACCCAAATAGCTCCAGAGGACCAGGAGAAAAATAACTGTACCTATCTATGGGGAAATTTTGCCTACTATGTCCTACCTTTTGTCTTGTGTAATGCCCCAACCACTTTCCAATGAGTTGTCATAAGTATCTTTTCAGACATATCTACTGACTGTATGGAGATTTACATGAACGAATTCACTGCTTATGGGAACACTTTTGATGAAGCTAAAGCCAATCTAGAAAAAGTACTCCAGAGATGTTAGGACTACAATCTTTCTCTAAATAGTGAGAAATGCTTCATGATGATGGAGGAAGGTGTTGTTCTAGGACATTACATTTCCTCACATGGCATCCAAGTAGATCTAGTAAAGATTGCAGTAATCAGCACTTTGTCTACTCTAGAAAAACAAAAAGATGTTAGGAGTTTTCTTGGGCATGCTGGATACTATAGGTGGTTTATTAAATATTTCAGTCAAATTGCAGCACCCCTTTTTAACTTGTTGAAAAAGGATTCTGAGTTCTCTTGGAATTCTGCACGTGAACAATCTTTCCTGCAACTTAAGGATGTTCTCACCATAGCTCTAGTATTGAGAGGTCCCAATTGGGGTTTACCATTCCATATCCACACAGATGCTTCCGGCTATGTCATTGGAGCAGTGCTTGACCAAAAATTAGATGTTGTTGAACATGCCATTTACTTCAACACTAAGAACCTGCAGGGAGCTAAATTCAATTACACTGTGATAGAGAAAGAGTTGCTAGCCGTCATCTATGCACTGAATAAGTTTAGGCAATATATTACCGGATATGAGATATTTTTCCATATTAACCATTTAGCTATCAAGTACCTGGTGAATAAACCCGCCATATCTGGAAGGTTGGATCGATGGTTCCTACTAATGCAGGAGTTTGATATTACTAATGTGGACAAACTCAGGAAAGCCAATATAGTAGCTAACTTTCTTTCCTGCTTGCATGTTCCTGATGATCCTGTAGCCATTAATGATAGTTTTTTGGATGAGCATCTATTCCTATTATCAGCACAAAACCCATAGTATGATGACATTGAAAAATATCTCACCACCAGGAGGACACCAGCTCACTTCTCTTCCAAGGAACGAAAATTGCTGGATGAGAAGAGTTTTAAATTTTCTTGGATTGTTGGTTTCATGTTTTATACTGGTCCAGATTAGGTTATGTGAAGGTGCATCTGATAAGATGAAACCTATGACATCCTTTGGGCATGTCATGATGAGCCATGTGGTGGCCACTTTGTAGCAAAGAGGATGGATTTCAAAATCTTGACTATTGGGTACTATTGGCTGACTCTCCACAAGGATTTTGTTAGGTATACTAAGAAATGTGTTTGGTGCCATAGAAATGGGAAGGCCTACTAAAAATGTTGAGATGCCCCTATAGCCTCAGGTCATTGTGGCCCCTTTTGACAAATGGTAGATTGACTTTGTTGGATCCATTGACCCTTCTTCTCAGGATAAGTCTTACATATTGGTCTGTACCGACTATGTTACTAAGTGGACTGAGGCTAAACCAATGAACCATTCTCAGGATAAAAATATTACCAAGTTCTTATATGAATGCATCTTTACAAGATTTGAAGTTCCCAGAGAAATAGTGTCTGATCAAGGCACTCAATTCACTTCCAACCTCATAGCTTCTCAGATAGAAAAGTACAAGATTCACCATTGCAAGTCATCCCCTTACCATCTACAAGCCAATGGCCAAGTGGAGGCTAGAAATTGAGAATTGGAAGCCATCCTTACAAAGACTGTCTCTATTCACAAGAAAGATTGGGCTTCCAAGCTTCCTGAAGCACTCTGGGCCTATAGGACTACTTGGAAATCTACTACACGGTTCTCCTCATTTCAACTAGTTTATGGTAAGTCTGCCATGATGCCAGTAGAATTCAAGCATAAGAACCTACGCACAACATTGGAGCTCAATTTGGATCAAACTGAAGTTCAACATGAGCGCATCCTCAATTTGATCAGCCTTGATGAATGGCATAAGTCTGCTTTGGCTAACATAGAGTTGGTGTAGCAACAGAGGAAGTAGTGGCATGACAAATTTATTAAGGATAAGAAATTTGCATTTGGTGACCAAGCCCTCCTATATGATTCCAGATAGTTGCATACTCCTGGTAAGTTTCAAAAATGCTGGTTAGGGCCTTATGAGATTATTGTTGTTTTTCCCAATGGTGCTGTGCAGTTGTCTACTGTTGACCCTGTCAATTTCAAATTGCTGGTTAATGGCCAACAAATTAAGCTATACCATAAACCATAGAGCAAGGTGGAGTTCCTGCAACAATTTTATTGTGATGAAGTTCACGAGCCTCCTGTAGAAAATGAATATGATACCCTTGCTCATATTCGTTCTTCACTTTGAGCCATGTTCCCAATACCCCATAATAATTACTTCCCTCCAGGAAGTACTTTCTCCACAATAATTTTCATTTCATTATTACTTGTCTTCCACCCATCTACCTCATTATTCTCCACCAATGATGACAATTTCGTGCAACCGTGAGTACTTTATGAGCTTCGTGTGTACTATGTTTGGTATTTACTTCATTAATTAGTTTTTAATTAGCTTTGTTCTTGTCACATGTGCAATTGTGGGACCAATTTATTACTTAAGTTGGGGGGGGGAGAAAATCTGTGATTTGTTTTATATATCTATGTACGTATTGAATGTTATAGTTTTTAAACTTTTAAATGTTATACCCTTTTGAATGAATGTTGCCCAATTTAGCTTTTGAGATATGATAGCCTTAAAATGAGAAATTTATTTTGTACAAAGAAGAAAAGGTATCCAATGCAGACATCTGTTGACTAATTATGAATAGTTAAATTCTTTAGATATGATAGATTTGCATTCATTTTCTCATACAACGCTTAACAAATCTTGAAACTCCAGAACTTTCCATCTTTGCAATACCTACAGCTTCACACTTTTGACCTGCTCTGCAACTTTCTTGATATAACCTTTGTGCACTCTCTGCAACTATTTTTGTGTCCTTCATACTCTGTGGGAATGGGTGGTGATTTGATTTGATGTGAACCAACGGTTCATGATCTTTTGCTAAATAATCAAGCTTGTATGCCACGATTCCAAGCTAAGGGTTGGCTTAATTACACTCCTAAGCTTACCAGATGGGATGGAGAGGTGGTATTGTAGTTTTTAAACATGTGTCATGATGGATTTGCCACTATCAAAGGATTGAGCATGCCATTTTCACAAATAGTCATGGCAGAAGTAATGGGGTTACAATAGGAAGGGGAAGAGTTTTCAGAAAGCTTCGACTTGGCAACCGCAAGAGCACAATTCACTCTGCATTCAGACCCACCATTGGAAATTGACAAGAAGTAGGGTATGAGAAGGATGTCTCTACTTGAAGCTTACAAGAAATGTGCAGTGTTCGTTATAAAATATTTCACTTGTGAAGGCCATCAAGCCTACTTGCATGCTATTCATTTTAAAATTTTGAGCTACCTACAACATGATAACTAGCCCATAAACGTACCCAATTTAATTTTCAACATCTGGAAGAAAGGGCTTCATTGGTACAAGAAGGTAAACCTAATTCCATCTCCCACCATTGTCTAATTAAGTTAATTGTTGAAAAGGCATTGAGAGAACAGTCCGACATGACATGGGAGGATTTTCTGTTAGGAGAATTTGAGAAGGAAACCCTAAGTCCTTTAAGGAGTAGGGTTGGAAAAATGGTCCAAAATGAACAAGGGGTTTTCAAGGTTATTGAGGAATTAGGATCAGGGTCTTCTTCAACAAGAAAACCTAGGTCTAAAAACCCTAGGAATCCTCTTGAAGCTTTTGCATTTGGGTCATCCGAGAATAAGGGTAAGATGAGAATTTCTGAGAAGAAAGATTCTGAAGGAAAGGTCTCCTCCCCATCCAATAAAACTACAACTCCTACAAGAGAAAAAAGGGAGAAAGGAAAACAAGTTGTCTCTAGTTCTTGTAAAATCACCAAGAAACAAGACCCTATAGCTCAAACAAATTCTAAGAAGTGAAAGATTGCCGATGAAAAGGAGGAAACCCCTTTAAGGAGAAGCTATAGGTAGAAGAAGAGTATACCCACAGATACATCACCAGCAAGGTCATCCTCTGGTCTTGACATTATTGAGATAGAGGATCCAAGAAGAGAAGAACTAAAAGACAGTCAGTAGGAGTTTCCTAGTGAGTTTCCTGCAGTCAAGAGTAAACAATCCCCCGAAGTCAGAATGAACCCACAATGTATAATAATCAAAGATAATTCAAATTCTGATGAAAAATCTGACAGGTTCCAAATTGATGATGCCCTCATTGAATTGGATGACGATGAAATTTTAGGGGAATACTTTGCTAACAAAGAAGGTCTACCAGATTCACCCCATACAACAGCAAAGATGAGTCTATTAAATCGATCAGATTTCCACAATCCATTGAATTTAGAGCTGAATTTTTGGCTTTGATTGTGTGTGTTTTTTAGTATCAACATTTTAGATCACACTCCATGATCCATCATCAGGATGAGCAGAGAAATTTTGATGCTAAAAAAAACACACAATCAAAGCCATAAATTCAGCTCTATAGATGAGTCTGTTTGAAGAAAACTCCAGTATCGATATGAGCTTTATCAATAAGGTGGTTGAGCAAGTTTTAAACCAAAGATTGGACACAATGTTTATTGCTGCCCAACAATGTAATAAATATGAGTGGTCCATCATAATCTATCCAAATCCCTTAGAGGATGCACCTATAGGAAATAAAAGTTCAGCTGATATACAAGTAGCAGGGGAAAACCCTGGTGAAGGTACTCTGCCAGATATCCCTTGTCCTGTGAGTCCATTTTGTATTATCTTTCATCTAACCAATCAATTAACAATGGAAAGAGAACAATGGAGACAAAAAAAGAAGGCATTGAACCAAGTCATTGATCAGACTTATCAAGAACTTGTGGAAAAAGAGGAGGAGGTAGAACAACTTCAAGAGAAGTTAACTAAGGTAACATTAGTTATCCCTGAGCTAATGAGCTATAGGTCTCCCTCTCCTGTTTATGCTATATTTATTAAAGAGAAGTTGTTGAATTATAAATTGACTAGAATAGTAAGGAATAAGTCTTTGTTTTTAAATGATCCCCTTGAATTCTTTCAAGCCTTTCATAGTTCTCCTATAGCAATGCAAAACTTGTTATGTGAACTCTTCCTACACAACCTAGCTGTACCCAATAATAGGGATTGGAATCGTCTGCAATATGTTGGGGATATCTAGTTGAGAGCACTTATGTCATGGATACATAATGAGATCAGTGGGAAATCCCAAGACAAAGCTTACAGGGAATTAGAGGATGAAATTCCTCTAAACCTATGGCTAGAAGCCAAGAACCCCAAGACCTATTACTATGAATGGATGAAATTATCCCAGTCAGAGTCAGGGAGAAAAATAATTGATCCTCTTAGGGAGGAAGCCTTCGATGAGTACAATCAGATGGATGAAATAGAGTTACCTGAAGCAAAAATATCAATTCAATGGCACTGGATCAACATGACCAAGGACTTGAGAAATAAAGAGCCACATTCACCCCTTAATTTTACAATGGAAAATAGGTGTGCTCCTTGGTATGTTACATTGGGTAGGGTAAGGCAGAGTTATTCGGTTCCACTTACATTCCAACCACCCCTGCTTATTTCCTCTCTTTTGGCCAATTCAAAAAATTTAGAGGACTATGACATGGCAGGGGAAGTAAGAAGGTGGGAATCACACAGGAACACTAAAGAATTTTACTGGAGCTTGGCAAATGGAGGTATTAGATAGAGTAAAGCTACAGATCTCAGAATATAGGAAAGGGTGAAGAATTATATATTTTCTAGAAGACCAGCAAAAGGAAAAGTTGGGGGGAATGATGATGCCAATATAAGGCCTATCTAGCTTATAATTTCATGTACTTTTATGAATAGATTTTGAGAACTTCATAAGCTTTCATAATACTATTTCACACTGTTTATACTTATATCTTAGAAATTCTATATACATATGTATGTGAATATGTGTGAAAAATTTCAAGTTTATAAATATGCTATCTATATGTTGCATGGTTATATGAAACTAAATCTGGTATCTTTTTGTCCTAGTTTAACTTGGGTGATTTTTCCTGTAGCCATGTGATGAGAGAAAGCTAGTGAAAAAACTTATTATGGATTTTTTCTTGGATATGTATGCATGCTAATCTTTTGTAGGAAATGGTGGATCCGTGGGTAAAGAAGAAGTCAAGATTAAAGAACAAAGTGATGCCTTAAAGAGACCATCTTTTGCGGGGCTCATGATGATTCCACTACTCTAGGGCAATAGCAGTTTCTGTTGCAGACGAGGTCAATGCTAAATAACAACCACAATGGAGTAAATCTAGGAGTGGCACATTCCTAGATTCATGTGTAATTGAATATAATTTGTTCCCACATTTAATAATGTTGATCATGTATCTTAATGATTGTCATATCCCTGATGTTGGGGGATCCTAGTTGCTAGGAGTTCTATTTTAGAAGTTGTTGTTAAATAAGATGGAAGTTCTGATTCCTTAGTTAGTTAGTATTACGGGAATCCTTTTTAGAATCCAGTGAGAAATAAATACAATCTTGTTTTCTGCATTGTTGTATTCTTGTTTGATGAATGAATAAATGAAATCTTCAATTCTTAGTTTTTGAGTTTTTGTTCATTCACTCTTCCGTGGGCGCTCACGCGGGAGCTGAAATCATTTTATAGTTTAGTAGGAAATAGTTGTAAGTAATTTGAAGTATTTAGGACTCTATTGCTCCTGCAGCCACTAGTAATAGCACTGTTGGTTGTTCATGTAGCATAGGGAAGTAGTTAGTTTACTATTACAATATGTTCTTATATCTTTAGATTAAGCTGTTAATTCCATTTCCTAGTTCAGTGTTCCTTTCAACATTTTTCATTCCTTAAATGGTGATGGATTCTGAGGTGGATTAGAACATATACTTTGCTGATACCATTTCAAGTTTACATCCCTGGTCGATAATTTAATGAGTTCAGTATGATGTTCTTAGTATGATAGCTGACATTGTTTATTGCAAAGTCATTATAAGGAGGATGTCCAATCCTTAATTGCAGAGGGTATAATACTGACCATACACTCCCCAAAGGACAACCATAAGTGACAACCGAAGGTAAATAATATGAAACATACAACCTTGGAACAAAGGATGATCCTAGAGAATTCCATATCAGGAAAATAGGCACTAAAGATGAGAAAATAAGAATGGTTCAAATCCTTATTGAATATGAGGATGTCATAGCATGGAGCTAAGGAGAACTAAAAACCAAAAACACCTTAGTCATAGTTCACAATATCCCCCTAAAGCCAAACTCTAAGCCTTTCCAAAAATTTCAAAGGCTGGTAAACCCAATGATGGAGCCATTAATACAAAACGAGGTCAAAATACTACTGGGTACAAAAATTATCTTTCCAATTTGACACTCTACTTGGGTCGCAAACTTGTTACTCGTAATGAAAAATAATGGTGAGATTAAGTTGTGTGTGGACTTATGGATCCTAAAAAAGGCATCCAAAAAGGATAACTAACTATTTCCATCCCTTGACGAGGTGTTGCAAGTTGTAAATGGGTCTCATATGATGTCCTTCCTAGATGGCTACTCTGGATACTCTGGATACTAAGTGGGGGACTTTTTCTTATTGACGGATGCCATTTGGTTTAATTAATGCTGGAGCTACTTTTTGAAGAGTGATGGACATCACATTCAAAGGTTTAGTGGGAAAATGTACCATTATCTATATGGATGACCTCACAATGTTCTCCAAACAACAAAAAGATCACATAAGTGACCTAAGGAGGGTTCTTCAAAGGTGCAGGAGGTACGAGATCTCCCTCAATCTAAAAAACTTTGTGTTTGGGGTCACTAAAGGCAATCTACTCAGGCACATAATCTCTGAGATAGGGATAGTGATAGATGCCAAGTGGGTACAAGTTATTCTAAAACTAATGCTACACCACAGTCGGAAAGAATTGTAATATTTCTTCGGAAAGATAAAATTTGTAAGATAGTTCATCAGTGGTTTTGCCAAAATAGTAAAGCCACTGAATGATATGCTAAAAAGGATGCCAAAGTTGAGTGGACCGGCCCAGTAAAGAAGTCATTTGAAGAGATAAAAAATGTAATTGCCATGACCCCTATCCTTGTTAGCCCAAATTACACTTTGCCCTTTAAAGTGTATTCTTTTATCTCTGAACATTCCTGCACAAGAATGCTCACACAAAAGAAGGATGGAAAAAGTGAGAGGCCCATAGAATTTATGAGTTGCCCACTTAAGAAAACAGAATTTAGATACCTAAATCTAGGAAAATAGTGCTTTTCCTTATTCAAAGCAGTAAAGAAGTTTTGACATTATATACTAAGGAGAATTTTTTTCAAAATAATCCTAGGCACCGCAGTAAAATACTTGTTGATGTAGAACAAATTGGGCAAGTGAAGGGGGAAGTGGATGACAATTCTACAAGAATTCAATCTTGTGATTTAACTGATGAAAATGGTGAAAGACCAAGGCCTTACAAAATTGATCTCCAAAGTAGAAGAAGGCTTTGTATGCCAGACCTACACTGATCAGGGGATAATTTTAGATATATGGTATCAAGACCTAGTCTACTACTTGCTAAAAAACCATTGTGCCAAAGGGATGAATGGATCACAAAGAAGAGCCCTAAAACTTAAGAGTAACTCCTACATGCTGAATAATGGTTTATTGTACAAACACAACTATGATGCTTTGTACCTAAGGTGTTTGGACTAGATCGAAGTGAAGCAAGTCTTAATTGATTTCTATGATAAATATGAGATGGGCCACGGGTTTTCTGAAGCCAATGCTTAAAAAATATTGAGACAATGGTACTACTGGCCAATTATATTTAGAGATACCAACATGTGAGGTTATTCCATACTTACTAGACTAGCATGACCTGAGAGAAGAACCCAGAAATGCCTATGCAACCAGTGTATGAGGTAGGTCCATTTTCACAATAAGGCTTGGATTTTATTGGAATGATTAACCCACCCTCTTCAATAGGTCATAAGTTATTTTTAATAGCCACAGATTATTGCACATGCTGGACAGAGGTGCATGCACTAAAGAATTGTACCACTAAAGTGGTAACCAAATTCTTAGAGGAACAGATCATAACTAGGTTTGCAATGCCATTTTATCTGGTATGTTACAACACCCCCTCTTAATCATATGATACACTCATGCAATGGGCCTCTAAAAATAAGGAAATTCTAAAGTTCTCTTCTAATTATTACCTACAAGGAAATGGTGTAGCAGATTCTACCAACAAAAAATTGAAAATAGTGATCAAACACCTCCTAGACAATAACCCCAGGGAATGGCACACACAACTGAAATATGCTTTGTGGAATAACCGGGTGAGGATTAACAATGTTTTGGGCATGTCCCCTTACCAATTGGTCTATGGTCTGCAACCGTTCTTCCCTATGAACTTGAAAATACCTATCTTGAGATTTATCAACTAGTATTTTGAAGGTGAAGATCGGGTGTAGGTTTGAATTATGAACCTCCTTAACCTAGAAGAGAAAAGGAATATAACCTTGGAACATGTTTCAAAGCATCAAGCCATCATTAAGAAGTGGTTTGACAAGAGAGACACCATTAATTCCTTCAGTATCTCTGACCTTGTCCTCATGTGGGATAAGGCAAAAGAAAAGTTTGGCAGCCACATCACATTTCATAAACTATGGAAGGGTCCCTATCAGATATCAGAAATATTGGTAGAAAACACCTTCAAGATCAGTTCTTGAGATGAAGAGTTGGTCTCAAACATTATTTTGGATCCTAGAAGAGGATTTCCCTTTCGTCTTGTGTGTTATAGTTGTGTCCCTTTTCTTTTCTTTCTTTTTCATTTTGTTCCTTTCTTCTTCTTCTTCTTTGTTTTCTCTTTCCTCATCCCTCCTTAGGGATAATTTTTGTGTATCTTGGGTTAGTACATTTTGGGTCCATCCCAAGTGGTCCTTTAAAAAGGGGAGCAGAGGTGTTTCTTATTCAAAATATCCAAAGAAGTGTGTATAGTCAGAAAATGGAAGCACTTCCACAGGGGACTAGTTTAGCCTTCCAAGTGAGTGGTTTGGGGTCATGAAAAGAACCTTTGAATGGGTTCTTGATCTTGACATGGCTCCCCCCTTGACCTACCTTTCTAACCTCCATTTCCTGACCTAAATTCTACATTCTGGGTCTCTGACCTGTGATCCTGGGATCTGAGGACAGGATCGTCCTCCTCAGACAGGGTCAACCTCAACCCTACCCTAGGACAGGGCTGACCTTGACCCTGTCCTAGGATAGGGCCAACCTCGACCCTGTCCCAGGGTCCAAATCCTGGGAACTTTTGGTTTCTGGGATGTCGGTCTTCACAAAAAGTTTTCTCCCGCTTCTGGGTCAGCTGTTTCAGGTTCCAAATTTGTTGATTCCTAAATTATATTTAATATAGGTCCTCTCCTAGGGGTAAAGGCTTAAATTATGATTTAATTATCCTATGTAGGCCTCCTTAGGAGATTGTGCCCTAATTTCATATAAAAGGGAGCCTTCTCCTCTCATTTTCTCTAAGCATGAAAAACCATGATCAAGCAATTGAAGTCTTCTAATCAAGCATCAAGCATCCTTATGAAGTGAAGTCCAAGCAAGAAATTAAGAAAGATTTGAAGCAAGCATCCATCATTCCCAAGTATCCATTTGCATGAAGGAGATCCATTAGAGGCCATTGAAGGATTCAAGCCAAAAAAGTGCCCTTTTGGTGATCTCTCCATCCATCTTCTTCCAAATCCCTTGTCAAGCTCAAAGAATCCATTCAAGACTTGGTGTTGGAGATCTACAAGCAAGAGATTGAAGACATCCTTCCATTCTAAATTCCATGTTTTTAAGCATACTTGTGGATCCATGGATCCAAATCCGCCACAAGGACATTACAAGCAAGGTGAATTTGAGTTTTGCTTTGTTATTCTTTATGCAATCTTCAATTACATATATTAAGGTTAATTCCAAAACCAGGGTTTGACCAAGGAAAACCCCTT
>MU223921.1:1859708-1869926 GCA_018584345.1 Thuja plicata | reverse complement strand
GTGAAGTAGCCTCCCATAGATCATGGTCTTCAAGCATGTCTTCCATCTTGAGTTTCCACAACTCGAAATTAGTGCCATTAAATTTCTCCACCTCCATTCTACTATATGAGGAACTTGCCATCTCAATTTGTAAATAAGATTCAGAATGCTCCTGCATAAAAAACTCCCACTCAACTTGAGATTAGCTCAAAAAACCCTACCCAACAACTAGGATCAAAATTTGATCATGCTCTAATACCACTTGTAAGGAAACTCAGGTGTGGAAACAACTTCCTACACTAATCTCTAAAGGAAATTATTGTGAAAATTATTTTAAATCCTTACAATTTCAGATTTGTTAACTACTTTAACAATGATATTATAGCCATATACCATGCATACAAAAAAATAGAGAATGACACAATGATTTACCCTAGGGAAAACCTTTCGGTAAAAGACCTCAGCACTCCAAAACCTGCACAATGTATTATCTTCAACACAATGGTTACAACACACTTGCAATGCAAGTTCTTTTAGGAGACATTCGACACACAATAACTAATCTAGTAGCACCCGATCATACCAACAATACACTCTTTTTCTATATATGTCGGAAACCCCTAAAAATGCTTATATCATGCGCTTTCCGTTTTAGGGAAACTTCCAAAGATAACCGTATTAGGAACCCGAACCCCATGATTATGGAAGAGTGTATAGTAATCAACTTTATCAATTGCCACATGTCATTACATGTCTTCACTTGTAATTGAAACTTCTAGAAATAGCTCTTATGTGTCATAGGAATCCATCATAACCATTTTAGCCATGATCTCCTTACACACAATTCAAGATGCCAACACATCAAGTGGAGTGACACATCAACATGCCAACTAGACATGTACACTCACACTTAATTACATTATTTTCAAGAAATACATTTTACAAAACAAATAATAAGAATAGGAATTATCCAAGGTTGAGACACCTTATTCCTAACAGATATGAGGAGGGAATACCTAAAGGATGATATTTAGGAAGCCGTCACAATGCTCAATAGGCTCTATGGATTACCCTAGTGCATCCAACTTGAACATTGGATGATCATACTAATTGAGAAGATCAAGGGGCGAAGGGCCAGGTTTGATTGGGCCACCATCCTTAATGATAACCTGGATGGACAGTTAATCATAGTAAAACACAACCCAAAGTTTTACATGACATAATACATGGTGTATTTGTTAGGAACAAGGGAAGAGTACTCAATATTGGTGTAAAGAGGAGCCTTCAGAAAACCCAATGCATGTCCCTTCACTATATATCCCCACTTGATAAGGAAAGACAAGATGGATGAAAACAACCTAGATTACAGGATCGTTAATGACACATTCAGCTTTGCAATCATCCGCTCCATTGAAGGTGATTTTGCAAAAAATGATTATTAGAAGAGCTAGTTGCTAAGGTAAGGGAAATAGAGGCATTATATATTTAGTTTAGAACCTTCACCTACATCAGGGTAGTTGGGTGTACCCTTGCCCCAAAGAAACAACATAGATAGCCTTTTGAGTGGGCAATTTTAAACACAAAAAGAAGCACTATTTGAATGGGATGAATACCCATTATAGTCTCTAACATACGGGATCAATAAAATGTTTGATCCCATTGATACCTATTGCCACATCATGGGTATGAATTACATTCACAAGCCTCACCTGGAAGACCACTAGATGAATTGTGTGGATGATTATGAAGTTAGGGCATGAGATTATTGCAGAATGTCCCTAGTTTTAGCACAAGCTTCCCTAGAGCTTGAAATTCTTCCCAAATCATGGGAAAAGGAGACATATGAGGTACTTGACTGACTATATAATATAGATAAGGTTCATACTAGACCTATTCTAAAGGATGAGATAGATAAAGATGATAATCATAGCATTCAGTTCAAGGCCAGGCACATAGTTAAGGCTACTAAGAGTTAGATAAGAAAGCTATTCCTAATGGAGCTTGTACGAATGAAACCATTTTTAAAACCACCAACCAAAGTGGATAAGGTACAAGAAGAAAGGGTAGAAATTCCTCAGTTCAAGAAGGCATCTCCACAAAAGTCAAGGACAATGTATGGGAATGAGCACCCAGTGGTGTACGCCCCCAACTATAAGCATAAACCACCAAATACTACAATGATGGTCACCATATCCCCGCCTTTGGAAAAATCACAAGTGACTCAAGAAGAGTTCCCTAACACTAGTAAATCTCTTGATATAGAGACTTCTAAACATCCAGGTACCTCAGGAGAGAAAAATAAAGTGTACAAGAGAAAGAGAGCCTCCGCATCTCCGCAATTAGAAAATATACTAGAGAAACTAGAAGAGGAAGGAGAATAAGAGGAGGTACCCTTAGTAAGGATAACAAGGTCAAGGAATTCTATCTCAAAGAAGAAATTCCTGGAAAAGGACGTTCCCATTTATGGGGAGGAATAATTATAGAAAGAATAAGGAAACCCATGAGATTCCCTCTATCCTGATGAAGTCCTTATGTCCAACTTCCAAGATCTTATAGGGTTTGAGGATTAAAGGGTGAATACATTTGATCATTCAATTAAATTTAATATGGTACCACCAATCTTACAAGTTTTTCTAACTTGATGCAGGAGCATCCTAGGGTAGTTGGCAATCCTGCTCAACCAAAAAGATGATTGCTTTTATTCTTTTGTTTTTTTTGGAGGCTACTCAGGAAAGTACTCTGTTGCTTAGGTTTTGTTTCTTAGGTATGCTTTTTCCAAGTTAGTCTTTGTTGCTCAGGTTATGGTCACTCAAGTATGCTTTTTCCAAGCGCATTATTCTATTGCTCGGGTTTTCTTGTTCCAAATGCATTTTTCTATTGCTCGGGTTTGTCTTCTATTGCTTGGGTATGCTTGGCCCGAGTCATGTTCTATTGCTTAGGGTGTTCTTTTCTTGAGTCACTCTATTGATTGGTCATCCTTGGAATGAGTTGTTTATTTTGGAGTTGGATCTGGTGTCCAACTTCAGCATTTAATTTTTGTGGCTTAATTAATTTGGGGTCTCTCATTGGGATTTGTGTGGACCTAAATCTGGTGGATTTAATGACTGTTGCAGCCGAATGGTGCATTTAATTAATGTTTACAGGATGAATGGTGGAAATTTTGCATAAAAGGAGTCTAGGTTGATGTTTAGATAGGAAGGTAGACAAAGAGGTGGGTGAGAAGATAGACAAAGGGAATAAGTTGAACACTTTGTAAGTTGTTGCAGATAGTTGTAAGTGGGTAGATAGAGATTGTAGATTTCTTGGTGGCTTGCAAGTACAAGTTCAGATATGGTTTCTTCCAATTAGCTATAGGGTAGATGGATAGATTTCGATCCTGTGAGATCTTGTTGAATTTTTTGATGTAATGGCCCTAACCGGGAAGACCTTAGAACCCAACATGTTGCATGTAATTGGAATTTTGAGATAATATAAGTTGATATTGATATATATTGTGTTGTGTTTTTTTTGCTATGTGTTCTTGTTGTTGGCTATAAGTTTGGATAGTCCTTTATTGTATCCTTTGACCTTGGACTACATCAAGTGGTATCAGAGCTACTTGTTTGTTTCTTGTGGAGCTTAGGGTTTTGGAAGATCTAGAGAGATGCCTCCGAGAATATTGGACCCTAGGGCGATTGGAGATCTTTCTAAGGAGGTGGAAGCAAGGATAATAGAAAGATTCAGATCTAAGATGGTGGGGATGAAAAATGAAATCATAGAAGGTATCAAAAATGTTGGATTTAATAGAGGTCCTAGAAGGAATGACGATAATGAAGAAGTTGTTGAATATTTTGAAGCTGCTAGATCTAGTGGAGATGACTGAACTGATCGGATGGCAAGATCTGAAGGAGGCTGATGTGGTCAATTGTAGAGATCTGAAGCTCGGTTGAGTACAAGTTATCGAATGCAGGTTTCTAATTTCTCAGGTACATTGAAGCTTGGGGATCTAATTGATTGGATTGGTGAGCTAGAAGACTACTTTGAGTTGGAAGACATTGAAGATCCACTTAGAGTAAGGTTGGCATAGACTAAGTTGAAATGGTATTTTTCTTTATGGTGGATAGAGTTGTAGAGGGACCAAGAAAAATAAGGTGAGATGAAGATCAATCAGTGGAGGTTGATTGTGGAAAAGCTAAAGGCTAAGTTCATTCCTGCTAACTATGAACTTGAGTTGTTTAAGAAATTGTAGAATCTAAAGCAGAAGGAGATGACTGTGGAAGATTATACCGAGGAGTTCTAAAAATTGACTATTTGGTCTGGAAATAGAGAAATTTATAAAGAAAAGATGGCAAGTTATGTTAATGATTTGAAATTCAATATCTAGGATGAGATTTGTATGTTGGAGATTGACTCTGTAGAGGATTCTTATCAGTATGCACCGAAGGCAGAAGATAAGTTGAAGAGAAGACATTATGGTAATTACTGAGGGAAGGAGAAGTAGGAGAAGTTAGTAAAAGATAAACTAAAAGTTGAAAGTGAACCAAAACCTATAGAACCAAGGAGAAAGATAGGTAGAGGTGTATTCAGAGGTACTTGTTACAACTATGGTGAAGAAGGACATCAGTCATTTTAATATCCCCATGTAGATAAGAAGCTTGGTAGTCACAAAAATGTTGTGGTGAATGAAGTTGCTGAGAATGAACCTAAGGTGGAGAATATGAATCTTTTTCTTAGGAGAACTTTGTTGTCCTCAAAGCAAGATGGTTCTTGTCAAAGGAAGAACTTGTTTAGGACTGTGTGCAAGTCTGGTGGTAAGTGTTGTAAGGTGATTGTTGATGGAGGGAGTACTGATAACCTAGTTGCTGAGGAGAAGGTTCAAAAACTTGGTTTGAAAAGGTTGAGGCATCCTTGTCCTTATAGGATAAGCTGGTTACAAGATGGTCATGTAGTAGAGGTGAAAGAGAAGTGCATGGTGATTTTTCACATTGGTACTCATAGAGATGAAGTATTATGTGACATTGTGGAAATGATTTCTTATCATGTTTTACTTGGTATACTTTGGTAGTATGATAGAGAGGCTATTCATAGTCGTAAAAGAAATTCCTTTACTATACTGAAGGATGGGCATAAGTCTATTTTGATTCCTTTGAAGGATGCAGAGCTCAATAAGAGGAACTTGAGCATTGGTAGCATATCTGAAATGGTTGCAGTTAGTGGTGTAGACATAAGTGTGTAGAGATGTGAAGGTAAATCAACAAGTACTAGTGGTAAAGGGAAGCAGAAGAAGAACTAAGAGAAGATTGTGTGGGTTGAGGACTCGGAAGAACTGAATATCAAGAACAAGTTTGGGATTTATGTGCTGAATCCCAAAAGATGTTCATCCAGCTTCTGAGAACATCTTTTTGCACTTGGGGTGATTGATGTAGGAGCATCATGGGGAAGTTGGCAATCCTCCTCAACCAAAAATATGATTTCTTTAATTCTTTAGTTTTGTTTGGAGGCTACTTGTTTGGAGGATACTCAGGAAAGTACTCTTCTACTTAGGTTCTGTCACTCAGGTATGCTTGTTCCAAGTTAGTATCTTTTGCTCAGGTTTTTGTCACTCATGTATGCTTTTTTTGAGTGCACCATTTTGTCACTCAGGTTTACTTGTTCTGAATGCATTTTCTATTGCTCGGGTTTGTCATATGTTTCTCAGGTATGCTTGGCCCGATTTGTGTTCTATTTCTCAAGGTGTTGTTTTTCTGAGTCACTCTATTTCTCAATCATCCCTGGCTTGAGTTGTTTATTCTGGAGCTATATCTGGTGGCCAACTTCTACATTTAATTTCTTTAGCTTAATTGATTTGTGGTCTCTCATTGGGGTTTGTGTGGACCTAAATATAGTGGATTTAATGATCGTTGTAGCTGATTGGTGCATTTAATTATTGTTTGCAAATTGACTGGTGGAAAGTTTGTATAAAAGGACTCTAGGTTGATGTTTAGATAGGCAGGCAGATAGAGAGGTGGATGAGAAGATAGACAGAGGGAATAAGTTGAATGCTTTGTAAGTTTCTGAAGATAGTTGTAAGTGTGTAGATAGAAATTGTAGATTTCTTGGTGGCTTGTGAGCACAAGTTTAGATCTAGTTTTTTTCCACTTAGTTATAGGGTAGATGGATAGAGTTGGATCCTACGAGATCTGGTTGAATCTGTTGATATAATTGGCTCTAATCAGGAAGGCCTTACAACCCAATATGTTGCATGTAATTGGAATTATGAGATAATATAAGTTGATATTGATATATCTTGTGTTGTGTTGTTTCCATTGTGTGTTCTTGTTGTTGGCTGCAAGTTTAGACAGTCCTTTAATGGATCCTCCGAACTTGGACTACATCATAACTCCAACCCCATATCAGTTCACTAATCCCACATTGAGAGTACCACTTGGGAAAATATTTAGAAGAAAGGGAAGGGAAACAGACAAAGCGGTGGAGGCACCAAAAATTTTATGGTGCTCCAATTCCCAAACCTCACAAACAACCCAGGGAGAGTTGCTCCAAGATATACAAGGAAATAAGAGTGCAAAGAAAGGGCCTGATCTTATAGATACTTAAGCTGCTACTCCACCTTCATTTCCTACTCCCACTCCTCCACCTTCATTTCCTACTCTGACTCCTCTACCTTCATCTCCTACTCAAGCTCACACTCCTCCACCATCATTCCCAACGCAGGATGAAATTTTATAAAATCTTTCAGGAGATGTGAAGAAACTCCAAGATGAAATAGGATATAGAGGAGAAGAGAGTACTCCTCCACTAGAACAAATACATGAGATCCAAAATTCCCCTTTAGGAGAGAAGGATAGAATCTTAGAAGAAGAAATGAGAGAAAAGGGGGAAGAAGGGGAAGATAACTCACAAGGAAGAGAAGCATTGGAAAGGGAAAAGAAAGCTGAAGAGGAGACACAAGTACATGAAACAATAGGGACAACTTTAGTACTTCATATTGCTCCTTATGAGCCCATTAATACCTTTACTAAACCAACATGGTTTAATAAAGAGATACAACCAAGGATGATAACCTATACATAAGAGGAAGAAGATACAAACATGTCCTTTGTAGATCAAGCCTTCCACCAAGAAGAGTTTAGTGTGCTGGTAAGGACAATGTCTTATGTTACTTAGAATAATAAGGGCCGCTGGAAAGTGCAAGTGGAAGTTCCTACAATTGACGCCACCTAGGTAGAGATAACCCCAGAAGATTACAATTTTGATGAGGTTGATCTAGGGGAGCCTACAAGAGAAGGAATAAAAACATTGGTATCTCTAGGGATGAAGCACGTGCTCGACTTCATGGACAAAGATGAAGAAAAGATAAAATTTTAACTGAGAAAAATGATGCACTAAGAAAATTAATTCTTAAAGTGGTGGGTCCCATCGATCCAAGTTATTTAGAAGCCGCATTACAGGCTATATTGGAGAAGAAGGCCACCCCTAAATTGCTGGAAGGAATGATACACTCTTTTGTACAAGCATGCACAAATTGGAAGGTAAAGTTTGAGCAGTTGGGGAAAATAATCATTAAAGCTATATGGAGAAATTTTAGGACCATCCTCATGGAGTCTACCAAGCTGGTAGATATGATGGAAGATGAACAAGGATTGAATCTTCAATTAAGAAGATGGAAAGAATTGCTTAGGGACCTGAAGATAGTTAAAAAGAAGCGCTTCCAAATTTTGGTAAAGGTATATGAGGGGGCAGAACTGGATAATTTTGGGACATGGATCAAAAGAATAACAAAGACAATAAAGGTTTATGAAAGGTGTGTAAACAAGGTACACCAAAGGAATAAGGAAGTTATGATGTGGGTAGAATAGATAGAATATTTCTTTAGAGGAATAGATGTGGAGTTATATGAGGATAATGAGAAACAAGTTTTGTCTCCAGTAAAAGGTATTGTATAATAGTTTAGAGGGTTCCAACAGGGTTTTAATACCAAGGAGGATATCCATCAACTCTTCATATTCAAGGAAGAGATGCACAGGATGTTTGAGCATGAAGAAACAATAAAATTCTTTGCTTCCAAGTTGACTACCTCGAGAGAAAGACAGGAGTAATGCATCATTAATGTGAAAAAGGTAGACTATGAAGAAGTACAAGAAATAGTGCAACAACTTTGGGATTCTCTCTGAGATATTTTCCCAAATTGATGGTCCATTTTGAGGACTTAGTAGTTTTTTGTAGAAAGTGATTTTACACTTATTCATTTCTTAAGCCTCATAATTTTGTCCTTTTAGCCTTGAAAGGTTTGACATTTCAAAGAATTCAAGATGAATCCATCTATAGTTAGCCAATTTTTAGACCTTCATTTTTTTAGAGCAAAGGTCGGGGTCCAAATTTCTAGGTTATTCTAGTGTGAATAAGTTTTTGCACAAAGAAGGAGTCTCAGATCAGTTTTCATGTGGACTTAGGTTCATTTATTTCTAACTAGAAGTTGTCCATTATTTTCCCATGCAAAGAGAAGCCCTGATGAAGAATCCAAGGGAGAACTCAAAGATTAAAGTGAAGACTCCAGTTAAAAATGGTGGAGCTCTAGTTCAATGCTCTCTTCTTCTAAGTGAGTTTTACCCTAATTTTTGGGGCAAACTGAATGTAAATGGATCAAGAATCAATGCAAACTTATTAGTAGTTACTTCAACGGTATTTTTTCTTCAATAAGATTTAGTTTTAGATTTATTTCACTATTTTAGAGTAATTAAAACCCTAGTTTCAGGGTTCAAAGTTTTGTAAATCAAAGTAATATATATTGTATTAGAACAATGTAATCAAGGTCAGATCTTTTATGCAATAAAGATATACAATTGGTGCTTCATTCACAGTGTGATATTGCATTCTATCTATGGGAACGTAATGATTTTGTATTCAATTGTTCATTTATTTCAAAGTGCTTATTGTGCTTATTGTTTTTAGATCTATAATTAATTAGATTGGAGTTTTCTATTGTTCATCAATATTGCTGTGATAAATTATTGGGAAAGATAATTCTATTGATTCACATTAGGGTTTGATAGATCCAGAACAATATAAGAATAAACAGTTATATACAGAAACAAAAGAAGAATAAAACTTAACACAGATAACACACAGATTTAACATGGTTCACCCAAAACCTAGGCTACATCCACCTACACAACCATCCAACCTTTTTTATTATCCAGCAGAACTAGATCCTATGAAACATAATGCCTTTGTAGTAGTACCTCTCAAATATCAAAGAATCCATTTGACAACATTCCAACATTCCATACTCGGATTTGTCATATACCTGCTGACAACTCAAACTGCATGAGAAATATCTAGCCATGTGCATACCATTGCATACATCAGACTGCCAACAACTGATGAATACAGGATGTTAGACATTTTATCTACCTCTTCCTATGCCTTTCGGCACATTTCCTTAATCAATTTGAAATGACTAGCCAAAGGTGTATTGACTACTTTTGCATCCTGCATATTAAATCTTTTCAACACCTTCTTTATGTGTGTGTAAATGGGTACCTGTTGAAAATGACACAAACACTCAATAGGTCATTGCATTAGCTTGAAAGGTTAGTCAAAATGTTCAAAATCACTAATATCGGCTTATTGCCTTCTAACTAGAAAGAGTATGATTAGTTGCATATTTAGCCCTCAAAAATATGCTCAAAATCAGTGACCAACACTATCCTAGCATGAAGGATTTGATTTGAATTTAAACTAAAAATGAGAAAAAGCATGCAATCTAGCTTTAAAACATAAAATGAAAACAAAGAACTAGCATGAGATAATAGATGAAATGTGAGTCTAGAGTAAAGCTAACAGCATAACAATATATTTTTGATCTAAGATGAAGGCTTATTTGCTCTCAAAATAGGCTTCTATTTATAGAAGAATGGGAGAGAGAGAGAGGGGAGACAAGGTTCATTTATGAATTTGGAGACTCATAAATGAACATGTAAGAGCCTTTAATGCCCAAGGCATTAATAAGGCATGGGAGAGACATGGGCTTAAGGTCTTCATATTAATNAAGGCATTAATGAAGGCCTTAAAGAGGGAAGGGAGGATGTAAGAGAATATGGACTTTAAGAAAGTCCAGCTTGAGAAAGTGGACTTTCTCAAGTGGGTGGAGTTGCTAAGTATTCCTTAATGGAATGTGACAACACTAGGAGGTGGGTTAGAGAAGAATTTAGGATTAGGATTAGATTAGCATGGGTGAATGGGTTGAGAAGGGTTAGAACC